>JASDQU010586057.1:46517-63693 GCA_032191745.1 Picea mariana | reverse complement strand
AGAGATTGAGTTCTTGGACATCTCTTCATTGGGAGCTACTTGTCAATATGTTATCAAGATAGAGCAAAAGTTTAAGTAAAACAATAATAGGGAGATCTGGTATGAAAATCCACTACAACAAAAGCATGGTAAAGGAAATCTTAACTCGTATATATAAGAACAAAAGACAAAGCTAACCAACCTTGGGATAACCAATCCAAACTGTAAGAAAAGAAGGGTAATGAGAAGTCGAAGAAGGAGACTAGGAAGTGGTGTGAGTTCCATAAAAGGCTTTAGCACTTCACTAATGAATGTCGATCCAAGCAGTGTTTGTTGGTAGAGATAAAATCCTCAAAAAAAAACTACAACTTAGACTATGATTCAAATCCAAATAAGGTAAAAAATATCATCAATGTGGAGCCCGGTGTTAGCATCACTATTGTAAAAATCCATCCAAAGGAACCAAAGGAGCCTAAGGAAGGTGAGTGTATTTTCAACGCATAGATGTGGGTGAAGGGGAATCCAATATATTTCATTGTTTACAGTGGCAACTTAAAAGAACCTTATCTCAATAGAGGTCACCTAGAGGTTGAAACTATCAACAATGTTGTACCCCTAGTCATACACCCTTAGTCAGTTGAGCCATGAACAAGACATTTGCATCAGTCAACAATGTTGTGTGCACTAAAGCATCAATCCCTTCAAAACTGAGGTACTATGTGATGTTTCCCCGCTTGAATTTTTTGATGTTCTTTTAAGACAACCATACATGTGGAAGTGTCATGTTGTTTACAAGTCTAGACCGTGTAGTGTCATTGTTACTTTGGGAGGTCAACACTATGGGGTACCAAAGGTAGTTTTGACTACCACAATCTCTTTGATCTTGATGAAGTAGTGCAAGAAGGTAATCTCTCAAAGCAAGAGATTTTTCCTTTTCATGATTCCACTAGAAGGTGAATGGAAGATCACCACAATTGTTTGGGACTTTGCATGGGGTATCTCTACACAAGAGAATAAGGTGGACAAGAAAGTGAAAGAATACATAGATATTTTTACCTCGCCTATAGGAGTTCCTTTGCATTGTCGAGTAAAGCATGCAATTGATTTGACACATGATGTTCCTCTATCTAATGACCAGATATATGGATGCTCTCTTCTAGAGAATAAATAAATAAAATGTCAGATTCAAGAGATAATTCAAAAGGGCCACATTTGACTAAGCTCTTCACCTTGCAGAAGTCCAATTGTGTTATTTCAAAAAAAGGATGAGATGTAGAGACTATATTAATTATCGAGCCATGAACAAAACCATAGTTAAGAATCGGTATATGTTCCCTCAAATTGATGATTTTTTTTATTAGATCAAGGGTGCCAAATTTTTCAATAAAATTGATCTAAGTCAAGTTATTGTTGATGAATGCAGCTATGGGAGACATCCTCCAGCTTACAAATATGTGAGATGTGGAACATAGCAGCTATGGAAGTATTTCTCTCAGCTCACAAACCTGAGAGAAAGCCCCTAAGAAGGGTACGTGGTTCCTGCTTGAGACAAAGCTGGGAACGTAGAGATGACCTCCTCCATTCAGAGAGTGAGAAGAACTCTAGATGATTATCCGGTGGAAAAGTGATCTATTGAGTTAGGACATGCATGTGGATGAGCACAAGGCAAACGTGTGAAATCCCAAAAGTGTTGGGTACATCATCATGTGAACAGAAATGAAGATGATGTGATAGCCTACTTTGAGCAACAGAGTTGACAAGAAGACTCCAGATGATTCTCCTGTCGATGGCAGTGGGAAAACAGATCTGTAGAGTGGACGTGCCTGTGGATGAGCACAGGTGAACGTATGAAGACCTCGTTCTTCTGTGTAATGCAGTGAATCAGAGCTATGACATCCATATGGATGTGCCCCTAGTGGATGAGCACTAGTGGGTGTATCAGATCCTTTTCTATATACTGTTCAAGAGTCAGACCTACCTGTAACCCTAATTATTATGTAAAGGGTACAGGTCGGCCCCACCTTAATATGTCTAATAATAATAAATGTAAAAGATAATTAATATTAATATTAATTATAATAATAATAATAATAAATTATATTGTGACTTAGAGAGGTCGACCTTGTTGAGCCAATAGACACCTTTGTTGATTGGACAAGTCTAATATAAGTAAGGGATGATTCTCCATTGTGGAATCATATATTTCTTGTGAGTTTGGAAATTTCAGCAAACACTTCTACCTGGAAAAGGTGTGCACCTCTCTTGGGTGCTAGTCTTCTAGGGCTTAAGCACCCTCTTGTGTGCTAAGTCTTTCTTGGTGGTGAAAGGTATTTCTCTTGAATAATATAGCAAAGGATTTGGTTGGGTTTTCTTCCCTTGTTGAGAAGGGTTTCCCGAGATACTTCTTGTGTTCTTGTGCATGGTGTTTCTTTTTGTGATCTTGGTTGCTGCAACATTCTTGTTTATGGTTAAGACATGATGAAATTGAAATGAATTACATGCTTAACCTAGTTTATTGAAAAATCAACATGGTATCAGAGCATAGGTCCTAGAGATCCCATTGCACAACCATTTTCTAGATCCTTCTCTCTCTCATTTGCAGAAACCGTATGAACCTCTTAGGGTCTCCAAAAAATCCATACAGCCTCCTTTTCTGAGAGCTTTCACCACTCAAAACCTAGACGCTTGGGATGAAAAAGACATAGAAGGGTATGACCTCCTTCAACGTACCTCCAATAAGTCTCAAATCTAAATTCCTGACATTTTCAAAATTTGACCCTAAGGGTTTCTAGGGTTTCATCAAATTTCTACAGATAATTTTGAATTGTATTTCTGAGAATTTCTTGAAGAAGCTCCTCAACTTACCAAGGCTATCATATTTATTTAAAGGCTTATTGTTGGGAGTCATGAGCCCAACAAAACCTAAAAGTGCTAGCCTAGCCTAGCTGTTAGGTTTTCTAGCCTGGTTGACAAGGGTTTGTGAAGATGAGCAAATTCATGATGGGAAGCAAGCTCAATACAAAACTCCAAAGCAATGAAGACATCAACATCTCAGCACTCTCAAGTATGGTTCATATCAATGACAATACCTAGCCAATTGATAGTGGTGCCTCCAGGCACATGACCGGTATTAGAAATCATCTATCACACTTCATTGAGAAAGAGACACATCTACATGTTGTCCTTGGAGATGATGCTATATATAATGTGAGAGGGGTTGGAACTTCTACTTTCCAACTAGATTCATAAATGCAGCTTAAACTAGAAGAAGTTCTATATGTACCCGAAATGAAGAGAAATCTTGTCTCTATTTTGGCCCTTGAAGACAAAGGTCACAAAATTACCTTCTCAGAAGGAAGAGATCTTGCATGGCACAAAGACTCTCATATCATCTCTTCCAAAGTAATTCATGTCAGAGAAAACAGCTTGTACAAATTGACCATCAAACCAGTTCAAGATTTATCACATGACACTATCATCTGGAGTGAGTTATGGCATAGAAGAATTGCTCGCATTCATTATAGAGCTCTTTGAGCTCTAAGAAAAATGGTAACAGGTCTACCAGAGATCCAAATCCAACATGAAGGTGTTTGCAAAGGTTGTGCCCTTGGAAAAAATGTTAAAGGATCCTTTCCTAGCAGTGACAACAGATCTAAGGAAATATTGGACTTGATACATTCATATGTATGTGGGACAATGACTGTTGCATCCTTAAATGGGTACTTGTACTATGTACTCTTCATAGATGATCACTCTAGGAAAACTTGGATTTACTTCCTGAAGAACAAGGATGGAGTCCTTGCCAAGTTCCAAGAATTCAAAGCTCGGGTTGAAAACCTGACCGGAAGAAAAATAAAAGTATTGAGATCAGACAATGGAGGAGAATACACCTCAAAAGAATTCATCAGTTTTTATATTGAAGCAAGGATCAAGAGGGAGCTCACAATTTCGTACAATCCTCAACAAAATGGGGTTGCTGAAAGGAAGAACATAACTATCATTGAGGCAACTAAAGAAATGATACATGATCAGAGTCTACCCATGACTCTATGGGCAGAAGTATGTATGACAACAGTATATGTTCAAAATCGTAGTCCTCATCAGATCCTGAAGAACATTACTCCAAAATAAGCATTCACCAAAGTGAATCCTGAGATCAAACACTTCAGAATATTTGGATGTCCCATGTACCTTCATGTACCCAAAGAAAAGAGATCCAAACTATAAACTTTGGGAAGAAAGGGTACATTTGTAGGATACAGTGAATCCTCAAAAGCATATCGAATCTACATCCCAGGTCAGAGACAAATTGAAGTAAGTAGAGATGTTACTTTTGAATAATAAGTAGCCTTCCAAAAATCCAGAGAAGCTCAGCTGGAAATAGATGGTGAAACAATACCTCCTCCCCATTCAACAATTCAGAGGGAAACATATATTGTTCCAGATGAGCCAACAACGCCATTTGACCCACTTACTCTAGCAGATTCGGTTTCCCCAAGTAATATACCCAGAGACACCATAGTTGGACATAAAAGACATGCTTAGGCTCAACAAAATTTAGAAGAAGTAGAAGGACATAAAGCCCCACAAGGAGCAACCAAAGAAAGCAAGAGGCCTAAGAGATTCTCAAGCTACCTTTCATCCTTGACTCACATTATTGATTCAAAACCAACTTGTCATGGAGAAGCCTCAGGTGAGAAAGTATGGAAGGATGCCATGACTAAAAAATACCAATCCATACTAAAGAATGATGTATGGGATATTGTCCCAAGACCAGAGAGAAAGTTTGTAGTGACTTCCAAATGGATTTACAAAATCAAACATGTTGTTGATGGAAGCATTGAAAAATATAAAGCAAGATTTGTGGTCAGAGGGTTTACACAAATAAAAGGAGTCAACTATGACGAGACATTTGCACCAGTAGCTAGATATACCTCCATTCTATCTATCATTGCACTAACTACTTCCATGGGTTGGAAGTTACATCATATGAATGTAAATACTGCTTTTCTCAATGGTGAAATTGAGGAAGAAGTCTATATTGAACAACCAAAAGGTTTCGTTATACACAACAAAAAATCTCATGTATGCAGATTGAAGAAAGACCTATACATTCTAAAACAAGCACCACGTGCTTGGTGTTGAAACATATATATTTTTCTAAACTTTAGACTTAAATAAGTTTCATTCTTGTTTAAAGAAGGACAAGCACGCACATGGAAACCACCGTTGATAAATTCTTCGATTAATCCAATGATCTAAAATCCTTAAAATTTATGGAGCCGCCCATTCGTTAAAAATTCAAATCACTAAAGACACCCTTCAAAATGTCGAGGTTTCGGGATTTCGCGATACTAACAGCCAGACATATAAAGAACCCCAAAGTCCCGATATATGAAGTCGCGAAACTAGCTTAAGTTAAATTGGGTTAATCAACGATAATTAAAAGATCTCCTTTACAGTTCACCAGAGGGAACCCCGATGCAGAGGTAATATTTATAGAAGATCTCACGCCAATTCCTATGGAAGAGATACCTACTTCCGATTTCTTTTTCAGCAAGAAAAGGAAAGTTTTGGTGAAGAGAGAAATGCACCAAAAGGCGGGTGCAGCGGTCAAAAGACACAGAGTACTAATTGATGGAGAAGCCTTAGAAGAGGTAGAATTTGCTGAAGAAATAACAGGTTCATTGGGGGCTTATGCAACAACTAACCAGTTTTCGGTCGGAACTTTAAAAGAACAGCTGAAGCAAAAAGACCTGCTAATAAATCAATTACAAAACCAAATAAAGACTATAGAAGAGGACATCAGAAGCGAGGTCAACAAGGGCTTCGAGAAGATAAGAGCTAGCGATAGACAAGAAATTTAGCAGCTTAAATCCAACCTGGAGGAGATGCATAAGAATGTGCAAGCGAGTGAAGGACGGGCCATCCAACAGGATGAGTTGGTAAAACAATTACAGGCCAAAGTTAGTTCCATTGAGAACATGGTGGTGGATTTAGCAGTGTTTCAAGCTCATGTATTGGAAGTGCGAAAGAAATTGGAAATAGCACAACAAAGCCTTTTTACTAAGGTAGAAGTCATTCAAAATTAGTTTTCGGTGGTGAACCAATCATTGGATAATATTTGTTTCAGAGAGAGAGAGGCTACTGCAACTAGAACCACTTTTTAAGAAGAAGTTGTATCATCGACCAGAGAAGGAATGTTTGCAGTTCCCAGGTTGTCTGTTTCAGAGTAGATCAGAGGTGATATAATATTGAAGACCTGGGAAACAAACATAGCTGAAAGTAAAAGAACGGCTAAAGAAATCAAAGAGGCTTATGAAGAAGCGTTTCACTCGCTTAATAAAGATTTATTAGGCCCTGGAAAAGAGGATAATTCTAAAGTACTAGGACAAATCAACATAGTAAAACATCAACTTGATATTAAAGAAAGCTTAGAAGAATCTCAGGTTGAACTTTCACAACTAAAACAAGTTGAAATCACTAAGATAGATAGATGGCTAGTAAAGCCTAATCTGTAGTTAGAGTCAATGACTTCGGAAGAGAAAAGAATGGAAGACGGACTGCCACAATTAGAAAAGAAGTTGTATATTTTTTAGGCAAAAGACATGACAGAACCCTCCAGACTAGTGGCACAATTTGTAGGCAGGTGTGTCGAATGTATTGAGCAAAGAAAAGGGAGTACCTCAAAGAAACAATGAGGTAATATCTATACAACTCGTTATTAAAGATTATCTGTGTCCGAGCTGGAAAATATGAAAGGAGAACCCCTTTGCTAGCATGAGAAAGAGATAGAAGAGAACTAAGTGAAGTGTTCCAAGTATTTCATCTTGTAACCATTTCTTTTTAGAAATAATGAGAATTACAACCGTCGAGGGTTGAAAATCGGTGTATAACTACATACTCAAAAGAGTGAAAAAGGGTTGTTTTTTTGTCATATGTAATTGAGAAAACTCTCCTCATTGAGGATTAATATAAGTATAGACCAAAGATTCCACATTTCGTCTAGTTTGAGTGATGTGTTTTTCTGTCTTTCCACATATCAACATCTTTTTATATATTTCCTTGATGAATGCCTGAATGCAATTTAGTACAACATCTACTGTGGTTATGTTTCATTTAGTTATCTGATAGCAAACAATTTTTCCTTTGTATTTACTGTTAGTAAAGACAAGACCTATGAGTTAATTAGATTGCTATATTTTATGCTTCATTTAAGGTTATATGATCTATTTTATTCTTATGTAACAAAGTAAGATTCTTCTGTAACAGATGCCTTGCTTTGTCTAACAACTTTATGTTTTTCTCTCATTACATTCAATACTTTTAATTTTAACTCAGACACGAAAGACGTCCTCTAAGTTGTTACACCGTTAATTCATTTTAAGGAATTGTTCTCACATAACTGAGGTAGAAAAAGAAAACATTAAAACCTTCCTTATTTCTTGATGCCTGACATTATTCTCTGAGCCTTAAGTATAAACTTAGGAACAACATCTTTTTGGCGCTGCTGTCAGGGACGGAGAAACAAAGTTGTTTTCCCCTGGGAGAATGACATTCGTAAGTTTCTCTCTTTGATAGTGAACAAATATTGAAATACATTATAAGGCTATTTTTTTTATCTTTCACTTGGCAACTCCACAACTAATAAACTGGCATTTAGTCGAAAGAATACCAGAAAGAATCCAAACGATAAGCAGACTTTGCCCGTATCTGACCCTGAAAAACTTTTGAAACCAAGGGGATACCTTAAACAGACTACTGCATTAGCAAGTAAGGTTTATCAACCCAAATCTAATACTAAGGTTTTACTTGAGAAGTTAACTTCACAAGAAGGTCCCACCAAACTCCATTTCAGAGAAACATCTACTGATAGAATCAAGGCCGAAACCCTAAAACCCGAGTTGGTTTCACCCAAGACTAAAGCTGAGACCATTCCAACTGTCTCCTTTACCAATAAAGGTAAAACATCCATCTCAATACCTGCTTCAATTGACATTTCATCATTTCCCAAAGTCAAGCTTCCAACCTCTCGAAGTTTTGAGGAATATATTTTATACCCTAACTCATATCCTATTGGTTCTCCCGTGTATACATCCTATAAATCCAAAGAAACCAGTCCTCCTTTCCCCGTTCCCTCTTTTTCATATTTCCTGTCTCCTGACGGTCGGTTTCCTGAACTTTTCCACTTCATCCAGACGCAGCCAAAAGGTCACTACACCTCTTTGAAAATCTTCGATATAATCTCCAAGTTTCATCCCCTAGATTATCAATGGTTGGTGTTGGAGGCGGTGGTGGAGGTATAGGAGGACATGGTGCTAAAGGAGAAGGAGGAGGCGGTCAAGGAACACCTCCACCTCCTAGAATTTTTGTTAAAGTATCCACTAGGTATGCTCCTTTGGTCCTCCCAGTTCCCCTCCATGATTTACCCGAAAACTATATGAAAAACCTACCAAAGTTCACTGGAGAGGGAGACTTAACCGCGACTGAGCACATTAATTTATTTGATCAATTTGTTGATATCCTTGGACTTGAGCACGAGGATGTTTATTCAAGACTCCTAGTTCAAACTTTCGAAGGACGGGTGAGAACCTGGTTCCGAGGGTTGTCGACAGATTCCATAATATCATATGATGAGTTAGAAAGTGTCTTTCTTAGACAATGGGGAGAGAGAAAATATCACCTTTATTATTTAACCGAGTATGGATCTTTAAGAAAGAAAAATTCAGAAACAGTTCTTGAATTCGTTCAAAGGTTTAATAAATTATATAACAAGATCTCAACTGAGGTTAAACCCTCCCAACCTGTAGCAAAGGTAACTTTTGTTGGGGCTTTCAAGCCTGATTTTGCTATATTATTGAGGGAAAGGAGATATGTCGACCTCACTAAAATGCAAGACGATGTTGTAGAAATTGAGTCAAATATGATGGCATCAGGGAATTTAAAAGCTAAATTCAAAACGGGAAATAAAGAAATCAGACGATACAGAGAACAAGCAGGACCCTCCGGATCTAGGAGATCCTTAGAAGATAAGATGGATGACATGGAAAAAATAATCAAAGAATTGTCAAATAAAATCTCCAAAATGGAATTGGACCAATCTAAGAATGATCAGTTCCCTAGAAAAGATTTCAGAAGAAATCATAACCCTCAAATGCAACAAAGACCAATCAAGAATGAAGATCAAAAGAATCAGCCCCCCTTTAAGAATGGAAACTTTATAGGAGGAGAGGACATGCGAAGCTTTGAGGAGTTACAACATGATACAAATAATTGTGATGATGATTGTCAATAACCTTATTTGACAAAACAAGATTATGAAAAGTCTCTAAACACAGAATATTGGTCTAATAACGATGAGAGCATAACTATTACAGAAGATTTTTCTTATCAAGGAATCATCGATAATATAATGGCCGAGCTCCAGCAGAAGTATAATCTAAGGCCAAGAGATAGAAATATCACAATTGTCCAACCAAAGAAAATCTTTTCGAAAGGTAAAGCGAATGAAACATCTCAACCATCAGTTGAAACACAGACTGCTGAGACAAAAACAGTTGTAACAAAAGAAACACAAACTAATAAATTAGAAAAAAGGGAGATAGAAACCCAAACCAGAGAAGTCGATAAGACAATGGGAAATTTCATTCTAGAGAATGAGATTAGTAAGATCAAGATCTCTGTACCTCTGGTTGAATTGGCAAAAAACCCTTCATAGAGAAAGCAAATTGTCAAAATGATAAACTTTTTGGATATTGAAAGTCAAGATGACGTTATAAATTTAGAAGATGATAAATCGAATATAATTTTTGGTCCACATTTTGAAGGTGCCAGAGATACTGTTGCTCCTTTCTACATTACGCTAAATGTGAATGATCGTCTTCTCCATAATTGCATGTTGGATTCTGGAGCTTCCTACAATGTGATGCCCAAAGCTATTATGGATAGACTTGATCTCAAAATTACTCGACCATACGAAGATTTGTATTCCTTTGATTCGAGAAAAGTTAAATGTTTGGGTATGATTAAAGATTTAGTGGTTAATCTTGCACATAATCCTATAAAAAGTGTTCTGATGGATGTGGTTGTCATTGATATACCTCCAAAGTATGGCATGTTGTTATCTAGGTCTTGGGGTGCCAAACTTGGAGGATCCCTCCAACTTGACATAACATATGCCACAATCTCGATCTTCGACGGATAGTTAACCCACTTGTACATAGAAACAAGATTGGCATTTACAGTAAGTGATCCACTGAATCCGAATAATTACCTTGTTTATGTCGCAGATCAGGATTTAGAAAACTGTATTTTATCAATTGATGATGATTTAGATGAATGTATAGAAGTAAACTGTACAGAAAAGGAAAAAATAGAAAAGACAAATAAATATGTAAATAGTATTGGAGTTTGGAAAATGTATTTCGATGGTGCTTCGTCATGTGAAGGGGCAGGAGCTGGAGTGATGTTTGTGGCACCTAGAGATGAGTTTATTATCCCTTTCTCTTACAGGTTACGGTGGGACATTGATTACACCAATAATGTATGCGAGTATGAAGCCTTGGTCTTAGGATTAGAAGCTACCGGGAAGTTGAAAATTAAAAACTTGGAAGTCTATGGTGATGTGGAATTAATTATAAAAGAGATAAATCGTTAGTACTAGGCTAAACACCCAAAGTTGAGGTCTTACATAAATTGTTCCTGGGATTTGATTGAAATTTTTTTCTCATCGGTTAATGTTCATTACATCCCTAGAACAGAAAATCAACAGGCAGATTCATTGGCCAAAGCAACCTCAATGTTTGTACCTCCTACGATATTCAAACTGAAGTATCATATAGAAATGAGGCATAGACCCTCAATACCAAACAATATACAACACTAGCAGGTTTTTGAAGATGATGAACAAATCAGACAATTCCTAGAAATGGTGGACGACTTTGCTGAAACACATATTGACCAAGAAAATCAGAATGACACTGCTTGGATTATGCAGGAAGGAGAAGATCCTCAGGAGTTTCAAGATAAGATCGCTAATCACCGCATGTTGATACTGAAAAATTATCAGATCCCTAAAGGTTTGATTCCCTTGGAGAGATTATTTGATCATGACGATATTCCCTTGAAGTCAACTTTACAGCCTCAGCTTGAAGAAGTTGAAGACTGTGATATACGCACCAAAGAAACCCTGAGGCTGGTTAAAATATTTAAATACCTTCCCCCTGAAATAAAAATCAAATATGTTGAGCTTATCAAGCAATACAAGGATGTTTTTGCCTAGTCCAATGATGAATTAAGAACTTATGATACCACCGTAATCGAACACAAAATTCCTCTAAAGCAAGGTGTTAAACCATTCAGGAAAAAGCTCGAACAGATAAATCCTATATTATTGCCTGTGATTGAGAAAGAGGTAAAGAAACTCCTAGATGCCAACATCATTGTCCCACTCAGATACTCTGAATGGGTAGCTAATTTTGGTTCCGGTCAGGAAGAAAAATGGCGAAATCACACTGTGTGTTGATTTCAGAAATTTAAACAAAGCATCTCTCAAAGATAATTATTCATTACCTAAAATGAATCACATATTGGAAAAGGTGGTCAGAGCAAATAGAATGTCCATGATTGACGGTTTTTCAGGCTACAATCAAATTGCAGTATATGAGGATGATAAAGAGAAAACTACGTTCACCACCCCATGGGGTACCTTTATGTATGATAAAATGTCTTTCAGTTTGATGAACGCAGGAGCCACTTTCCAACGAGCTATGGACATCGCCTTTGTTGGCAAAAGAGATGAGTATGTTTTCATTTATCTTGATGATCTAACCGTGTTTTCTAAATATGATGCAGAGCACCTAGTACACCTCAAGCAAACGTTTGAAAAATGTCAAAAAATTGGTTTGTCTTTGAATCCCAAGAAATCTCATTTTGCAATGCAGGAAGGTAAACTCTTGGGTCACATAGTATCTAAGGATGGAATCAAAATCGATCCAAAAAGAGTTGAAGGTATAGATACTATAAATATTCCTAGGAATAGAAAGGAAATACAATCATTTTTAGGAAAAAATAATTTTTTAAGAAGATTTATCCCAAACTTTGCTGAAAATGTAAAATTGATTACAGATATGCGCAAGAAGGACAACGAGGTCAAGTTGACAACTGAATTCAAAGCGTCATTTGAACGTATCAAGAGGGTTATAGGTGGAGCATTGGTACTGGCAAGCCTGTATTATATGAAGGAATTCCTAATTTTCTCATTCGCATCTGAACACACAATAGTGGGAGTACTTCTATAGAAGAACAAAGAAGGGTTTGAACAACCAATAACATTCTTCAGTAAAAGCCTTAGAGACGCAAAGTTGAGATACGATATACTGGAAAAGCAGGCATATGCAATGGTGAAGGCTCTAAAAGCTTTCAGGACCTATGTACTACATTCTAAAATAATTGCATATGTACCCACCAGTTTCGTTAAAGATATATTGGTTCAACCTGATAGTGATGGAAGGAGGGGTCGATGGCTTACTAAATTCAAGAATTTGATCTGGAGGTGAAACCCACGAAGCTCGTCAAAGGACAGGTTTGGCTAAGCTACTAGCTAAATCTAATTTCAGAGCGCTTGGAATAAATCATTTGCAAGATAAAAAAGAAATTCTAGATATAGAATAATTTGACGATCAAATACCTACAATTCAAGTCCAGGAGAAGTTCTCTTCTTTAGCTTGGTATAAATACATAGTCTCTTACCTTCTAACTCTGCAATGCCCAAGCGATATGACTTCTTCCAAAGATACAACGTTGAAGTTACATGCAGTAAAATATTGTATCATGGATAGCCAATTATATTGGAAGGATCATCTGGGTTTTTTACTAAGTTGTTTAGTAGAATCTAAAACATAGAAAGTTATAAATGAGTTTCATGAAGGAGTGTGTGGAGGACATCACGCATGGAGAGAAACGACCTACAAAATCTTAAGATCGGGATATTATTGGCCGAAATTATTCATTGATATGAATGCTAAAGTAAGTGCGTGTAACCCCTGTCAATTATTTGCAGGCAAGCAAAAGATTCATGCACTACCTTTGGTTCCGGTTAAAACTGAAGCTATGTTTCAGCAATGGGTTTTGGATTTCATCGGCAAAATACATCCACATTCAAGTTCACAACATAAGTGGATTATGACTGCTACCGACTATTTTACTAAATGGGTAGAATCCATTCCTATGTGAAACGCAACAGACACAGTGGTAATCAGTTTCTTGGAAGAAAATATTTTACCAAGATTTGGTTGTCCCCAGAAGATAGTTATTGATAATGCTCAAGCTTTCAAATCTATGGCCATGATAAGTTTTTGTCAAAAGTACAACATTGTACTAGGGCATTCCACGACCTACTATCCGCAGGGCAATGTATTAGCCGAGTCCTCGAACAAGAGCTTGATAACCATAATTAAAAAAGCGCTGACCGAAAATAAGAAAGCTTGGCATGTACATTTGAAATATGCTTTATGAGCTAACATAATAGGCACTAAAATATCAATTGGAATGTCTATGTTTTAGATGGTGTATGGTACTAATGTTGTTCTACCCATAAATCTTGCATTGCCCGTAATGAAACTCTGGCAAGACTCAAAAGAAGAGCCGAATGACATCACTGAAAGAATAAATCAATTGATTGAACTTCAACAAAATAGGGCTGAAGTAGATGAGAAATTACAGAAATACCAAGACAACATGAAAGATTTGTTTGACCAGAAAGCTAAAGATAGGGAATTTCTCCGTGGTGACTTGGTTTAAAGTGGGAGGTCAGGAAAGAAGATGCGGGAAAACACAGTAAGTTTGACCAGATCTAGTGTGGACCATACAAAATTATAGCTTCTGAAGGAAAAAATACATTTTTGTTAGAAAATCTTGACAGAAAGACTCTTAACGCCCCTATCAACGGGCGTTACCTCAAGCATTTCATGCAGCAATACAATTCCAAACTCTCATTATACATATCGGTTTGGTTTTCACAATTTTTGTTTACAATTTCAGTTTCTTTGGTAAGTTTTTATTTTCACTGTAAATAGAAACAGGTTGGTTGAGTTAAAATAAAATAAAAAAATAAAAATATAAGATGAATAACAAGTAGGGTTCTAATCTACAAGAGTTCTTGACAATTCTCATGTTCATTTCATTGCAGGATACTGGTTGACAATCGAGAGATAATCTATAACTGAAACTGATACTTGCATTTAATTTCTCTCGAAACAGGTGATAAACTAATAGTTTGCTTGGCTGAAAATACAAGAGTAAATCTAGGGTATGAGCTTTTGACTTGTTTAAATTTTCAAAGAAAAATCACTTAGTATGCCAGAAGTCTCAAATGTACGAATATAGTCACCCAATCTATAACCAGGGGAATATAAAAATTATGTTTTAATTATCAAGAATTTTTCTCTGGATAAAATAAAAATAAAAATATAAGCAATAAGAAGACCTTAAAGAAAAAGTTTCAAGAATCGATTAAAAAGTTTGCATAAGAGTTATCGTACTCACAACAGAACACTTGGATCCTTATGCCCTTTTTTTAATTTATTTCTTGAATTCTTTTTCACAAAATTTTGAACATTTCTTCATGTTTGACAAAAAGGAAAAATAACTTGACTTTAATTCTAAAAACTTAAAAACAAATCTTCAACATGAGAATAGGCAAAAAATCCTGATAGTATTCGTGGCTTTAACTGAAATACAAAGTATGTTTGGTCTAATCCTAACTAATTTAGCCTTTATATCATATTTAAATTGATTAGTTTCGCTCAAGGAAAGTCCCTGGAAAATAAAATTCTTCATGAACACTTCCCAGTAAGTGAAGATGTTTTGAAATTCAAAAGAGGATTAGTCCAGATCAAAGTGAGTTAGCATACCTCTATTGCTAAAATATAAATAGATATCATCCTTGGTGTATTTTGTTATATACAAAGTGATTTCCCTCACTTCATGTTTTTAAATATAAGACAGATGGTGAAAGAAAATTCATAAAATGATTGCCCCCATCTAGTCCAAAAAGATATGATGAAAGGAAATTCATTAAATGATTGCCCTCATCTTCGCGTTTAAATGCAAAGTTACTAATTGAAGTGGTGAAAGGAAATTCAATATGGGAAGTAGATAACTTCACCGGGGTACTGAACAGTCTCGCTGGCAGTGAAGCAATGTCTATGATATCTACAAGGCTGTTATACATGTATTATAATATACTCTGGCAACTAGTTTTTCTTCAGACTAGATCTACATTCTAAGCCCTAACGAGACTCCCTATTTAAAACATTAAAATTACTTTGTCTTGATGTGAATAAAATCGAACAAAGTTTGATAGATTGGTTAAGGTTGTTTTGATTATCTCAAGCAATTCTAAAATCAGTTTTAAGAAAAGGAAGCAATTTAAGCCTAAATTCAAGATTGATGAATGATTCATTTTTGAAAGTTTTCTTAGATTTAGATGAAGTCCCAAGTCTTTCTGTGTGTTTTCTTTCAGAATGTGTTTCACAGAACTGCAATAATGACTCCATTTACCCAATAAAAACACTTGGTCTACTTTTCTTCTCGTCCCGCGAGGAGACGAGATCCCTAGATGGAACCTATGTTGAAACATATATATTTTTCTAAACTTTAGACTTAAATAAGTTTCATTCTTATTTAAAGAAGGAAAAACGTGCACTTGGATACCACCGTTGATAACGTCTTCGATTGATCCAATAATCTAAAATCCTTAAAATTTATGGATCCGCCCATTCGTTAAAAAGTCAAATCGCTAAAGATACCCTTCAAAATGTCGGGGTTACAGGATTTTGCGATACTAACAGTCAGACATATAAAGAACCCCAAAGTCCCGATATACAAAGTCATGAAACTAGCTTAAGTTAAACCAGGTTAATTAACAATTAAAAAAATGATTAACGATAATTAAATTTTATCGCAACTTCACATTTCGGGAATACTGCCTCAAACGAAAACTTAAAGTCCCGATACCAGAAGTCGTGAAACCCTTAATTAATCACGATTATTTAAGAAATTAAACACGGTTACTATTTATTAATGAATCGCGATTTCGCGAGTCGGGGATCATAGCTTGAACTGAAATAAGATTACCCGGGACTCGAAACCCCGAAATGGATTAAGGTTAAACATAATTAATTAACAATATAAACTCGATTTATTAACAAAACAAAGAATTCTTATCTAACTGTTGAGTTTATGTTGTTTTTACGATACGGGTGATTTCAAATTTCATTCATACTTTTCCAGTCACGAAATATTGACTATTAATGACATTAAATGGCCAGCCTGGGGAAATGATCTCAAATAAGATCCTGCTTTAACGCACAAATATTTTTATTAAAAGAATTAAACGCATTGTCAATGAAGGTATATGCAAATCGATGTGTTTAAGGCAAGAAAGGTTTCTCATTTTTAATTACATTCGCATTTTGGTAGAACTTGCTTAGCAAGACACTTAGTCCTATGCATTTTCTATGACAAATAACAGGTTTTTGAGAACTGCTACCATGTCACCACAAAAATTAATTAAAGCAACTGGTGAAAGTTCAATCCAGAGCTTGGAGGTTATCTCCGACACCTCACCCAAGAGCATAGACACAGTTAAAACTTAGACGCATGTTTTCAACATCCTACAGTACGAACTGGTAAACTGCTCGGATGATTCAAGCGACAACGAAAAGGAAGATTTATCTACCAAATATAAGATAATTTCTCAGTCAGAGATACATAATGTAGCAAAAAGGATGAGGCTTTTACCCTACAATAATATGATTGGATGGGCACTGGACCATGTGGATATCCCAACCATAACTATATTCAAATCTCATAAGGTAGTTGTTGGGTTATTTCGGCCAGAACACATACAGGTGATGTATAAACTGTCTCCAACACCAAACTTCATTTACAATGCCAGTTTCCTAGTGAATTTTAACAAGAAGGAATGTGATCAATATGGAAAAAGCCTTTCTGATTTGAGCAAGGACTGGTGTTCATGCCTCGAAAAGTTTAGATCTGAATCTCACAGTATATACACAATCTCATCACTAGAACTGCAATTCATGTATATAGCCATGACGATGTGTAGACTCTATGGAAAAGAGAACATGTAGCACACCTTTTCTGCTACTTTGTTTAATCGCTTTGAAAAGGA
>JASDQU010586057.1:27596-46417 GCA_032191745.1 Picea mariana | reverse complement strand
CCCTTTTCCCACCATCCAGCCCCTAATTCCTTGCCCACTCTATGGATGCTTAGTCCCCCTTCACTCATTCATCGTGGTCGGTCTGCACATGGTGGTGTTTATATTTTATTAATTGTTCTTCATTATTACATATGCAACAATAGGCTCCTGGCCTTCAACACTTAGGCTCCCTAGCCACATAACACATAAGCCTCCAGCTTATAAGAACTCGGCTCACCAGCCTATAAATCATAATTGCAATTCTTTTCAAAACATGGTTCACTACGGGGCTCGGCCTTGGGGACACTACAGAACATGAATCATTTTTTTCTACCATGGGTACCCATTATACACACAGTGGCCGAAGGGTATTCTTTCGACTAAGCCATGATATTGTCAGACAGTATGGCCAGTGAAATTACAGAATACCAGACACTAAAATCCAAGGTGCAATCAACTTCATTCTTCATTTCATCTTATATTATGGACGTTATCTATTTCATGACCCCTTTCTCATTGATGGGCTGGATTTGGACTCCAAAAAGCTCAGAACCAATCCATATTTATCATTTGAAACTTTGGGAAGACAAGGCGAAAGATATTCTATGAAATATGTAACCGGGTAGTGGTGTCGATGCACAATGTTATATTTGGTCACCCACCTCCTAGAATTTTAGACAAAATTGTGGCTAACATGGGCAGAGTGGCAGACTGGTACATCGAGGAACACTTCTCCTATATCAGGGTTTTTGGCTGTTCAGTTCCTCCATACACTCTGCCGCAATTTTTACCAGACTGACTAGTGTATCACGAGGTCACACGACAAACAGTACTCGACAGGATTAGTAAAGAGCTCAAAGCAGTACAGAAAAAGGTATGGCCATGTTTTCCCTTACATATTGGTGCATTTTCTTTATCGGATTTTGGCCACTCCAAAGTGGAAGTCGCGGCCTTAGAAGAAATAAAGTTGATCATCATTGAATTCAAGAAGCATGACCCACAGAAGGTCGTGGGTAACCACATGGCTAGTTGCAATCTGAAAAGGTATGAACATGAGGATTCTCCTCAAGACAATATTTACCAAGGAGCGAGATCTTATCCAGAGGTCTTAGGTCGGGTTCGAGCTCTGTCACTCGATAAAATGATTGAATTCTATGACTTCTAGAGGCACTGAATAAGTAGCTTCCCTAAAGTGTTACAAGGAGGAGCCCCGATGTCTCCAGCTACACAGCAAACAGAGATCCGAAGTCAAGAATTCGTAAGCTCTAGCAAACAAGAAACCCGAGAAAACTTAGGGAAAAATGAGGTCTCGACTCAGAAGGAAGATACCCCGGTAACATATGTATCAGGTGATTGGGCCAAAGATCAAGCAGAGATACTAACAAAGAAAGGAGAAGATAGACCATTGTCTACACCAGATAAATCAACTATAGATGCAACCGAAAAATAGTCATCCACAGAAATCGACAGCCCCATTCAATTTATCACACCTTTACAGTTCACTAGAGGGAACCCCAATGCATAGGTAATATTTATAGAAGATCTCATGCCAATTCCTATGGAAGAGATACCTCCTTCCGATTTCTTTTTCAACAAGAAAAGGAAAGTTGTGGTGAAGAGAGAAACACACCAAAAGACGGATGAAGAGGTCAAAAGACACAGAGTACTAGTTGATGGAGAAGCCTTAGAAGAGGTAGAATTCACTGAAGAAATAGTAGGTTCATTGGGGGCTTATGCAACAGCTAACCAATTTTCAGTCGGAACTTTAAAAGAGCAATTGAAGCAAAAAGACCTGCTAATAAATCAATTACAAAAACAAATAAAGACTATAGAAGAGGACGTGAGAAGCGAGGTCAACATGGGCTTCGAGCAGATGACAGCCAGCAACATATAAGAAATTTAGCAGCTTAAATCCAACCTGGAGGAGATGCATAAGAATGTGCAAGCGAGCGAAGGATGATCCATCCAACAGGATGAGTTGGTAAAACAATTACAGGCCAAAGCCAGTTCCACTAAGAACATGGTGGTGGATTTAGCAGTGTTTCAAGCTCATGCATTGGAAGTGCAAAAGAAATTAGAAATAGCACAACAAATCCTTTTTACTAATGTAGAATTCATTCAAAATCAGTTTCGGGTGGTGAAACAATCATTGGATAATATTTGTTTCAGAGAGAGAGAGGCTACTGCACCTAGAACCACTTTTCAAGAAGTAGTTGTATCATCGAACAGAGATGGAATGTATGCAGTTCCTAGGTTGTCTGTTTCAGAGTAGATAAGAGGTGATATAATATTGAAGACCTGGGAAACCAACATAGCCGAAAGTAAAAGAATGGCTAAAGAAATCAAAGAGGCTTATGAAGATGCTTTTCACTCACTTAATAAAGATTCATTAGGCCTTGAAAAAGAGGATAATTTTGAAGTACAGGGACAAATCGACATAGTAAAACATCAACTTGATATTAAAGCAAGCTTAGAAGAAGCTCAGGTTGAACTTTCACAGCTAAAACAAGTTGACATGACTCAGATAGATAGATGGTTGGTAAAGCCTAATCTGCAGTTAGATTCAATGACTTCAGAAAAGAAAAGAATGGAAGACGAACTACCACAATTAGAAAAGAAGTTGTATATTTTTTAGGCAAAACACATGACAGAACCCTCCAAACTAGTGGCACAATTTGTAGGCAGGTGTGTCGAATGTATTGAGCAAGGAAAAGGGAGTACCTCAAATAAACAATGAGGTAATATGTATACAACTCGTTATTAAAGATTATCTGTGTCTGAGCTAGAAAATAGGAAAGGAGAACGCCTTTGCTAGCATGAGAAGGAGACAGAAGAGAACTAAGTGAAGCGTTCCAAGTTTTTCATCTTGTAACCGTTTGTTTTTAAAAATAACGAGAATTACAACCGTCTAGGGTTGAAAATCGTTGTATAAATACATACTCAAAAGAGTGAAAAAGGGTTGTTTTTTTTCCATATGTAATTGAGAAAACTCTCCTCGCTAAGGATTAATATAAGTACAGACCAAAGATTCCACATTCCGTCCAGTTTGAGTTATGTGTTTTTCTGTCTTTCCACGTCTCAACATCTTTTTATATATTTCCTTGCTGAATGCCTTATCGCAATTTAGTACAACATCTATTGTGGTTATGTTTCATTTAGTTATCTGATAGAAAACAGTTTTTCCTTTGTATTTACTGTTAGTAAATACAAGACCTGTGAGTTAATTAGATTGTTATATTTTATGCTTCATTTAAGGTTATATGATCTATTTTCTTCTTCTGTAAAAAAGTAAGATTCTTCTATAACATATGCCTTGCTTTGTCTAACAACTTTATGTTTTTCTCTCATTACATTCAATACTTTTCATTTTAACTCAGACATGAAAGACGACCTTTGAGTTGTTACACCGTTAATTCATTTTAAGGAATTTTTCTCACATAAATGAGGTAGAAAAAGAAAAAATTAAAACCTTCCTTATTTCTTGATGCCTGACATTATGCTCTGAGCCTTAAGTATAAACTTAGGAGCAACATCTTTTTGGCACCACTGTCGGGGATGGAGAAATGAAGTTATTTTTCCCTGGGAGAATGACATTGGTAAGTTTCTCTCTTTGATAGTGAACAAAGATTGAAATACATTATAAGGCTAATTTTTTATCTTTCACTTAGCGACTCCACAACTAATAAACTGGCATTTAGTCGAAAGAATACTAGAAAGAATCCAGACGATAAGAAGACTTCGCCCATATCTGACCCTGAAAAACTTTTAAAACCAAGGGGATACCTTAAACAGACTACTGCATCAGCAAGTAAGGTTTATCAACCCAAATATAATACTAAGGTTTTACTTGAGAAGTTAACTTCGCAAGAAGGTCCCACCAAAATCCATTTCAGAGAAACATCTACTGATAGAATCGAGGCCGAAACCCTAAAACCCGAGTTGGTTTCACCCAAGACTAAAGTTGTGACCGTTCCAACTGTCTCCTTTACCAATAAAGGTAAAACATCCATCTCAATACCCGCTTCAATTGACATTTCATCAGTTCCCAAAGTCAAGTTTCCAACCTCTCGAAGTTTTGAGGAATATATCTTATACCCTAACTAGACTCCTATTGGTTCTCCCATGTATAGATCCTATAAATCCGAAGAAACCAGCAAAGGTAACTTTTGTTGGGGCTTTCGAGCCTGATTTTTCTATATTGTTGAGGGAAAGGAGATCCGTCGACCTCACTAAAATGCAAGACGATGTTGTAGAAATTGAGTCAAATATGATGGCATCAGGGAATTTAAAAGCTAAATTCAAAACGGGAAATAAAGAAATCAGACGATACAAAGAACAAGCAGGACCCTCCGGATCTAGGAGATCCTTAGAAGATAATATGGATGATATGGAAAAAATAATCAAAGAATTGTCAAATAAAATCTCCAAAATGGAATTGGACCAATCTAAGAATGATCAGTTCCCTAGAAAAGATTTCAGAAGAAATCCTAACTCTCAAATGCAACAAAGACCAATAACGAATGAAGATCAAAAGATTCAGGCCCCCTTTAAGAACGAAAAATTTATAGGAGGAGAGGATATGCGAAGCTTTGAGAAGTTAGATCATGATATGAATAATTTTGATGATGATTGTCAAGAACCTTATTTGACGAAACAAGATTATGAAAAGTGTCTAAACACAAAATATTGGTCTAATAACGATGAGAGCATAAATATTACAAAATATTTTGCTTATCAAGGAAACATCAATAATATAATGGTTGAGATCCAACAGAAGTATAATCTAAGGCCAAGAGATAGAAATATCACAATTGCCCAACCGAAGAAAATCTTGTCGAAAAGTAAAGCGAATGAAATAGCTTAACCATCAGTTGAAACACAGACTCCTGAGACAAAAACAACACAATAATAATAATAATAAAAAAAAGGAGATAAAAACCCAAACCAGAGAAGTCGATAAGACAATGGGAAAAAACCTTGTACCTCTGGTTGAACTAGGAAAAAACCCTTCATACAGAAAGAAAATTGCCAAAATGATAAAATTTTCGAATATTGAAAGTCAAGCCGACATTATAAATTTAGAAGATGATAAACCGAATATAATTTTTCGTCTACATTTTGAAGTTGCCAGAGATACTGTCGCTCCTTTATACATTATGTTAACTATGCATGATCATCTGCTCCATAATTGCATGTTGGATTATGGAGCTTCCCACATTGTGATGCCCAAAGATATTATGGATAGACTTGGTCTCGAAATTACTTGACCATAGGGAGATTTGTATTCCTTTGATTCGAGAAAAGTTAAATGTTTGGGCATGATTAAAGATTTAGTGGTTAATCTTGCGCATATTCCTGTAAAAAGTGTTTTGATGGATGTGGTTTTCACTGATATACCTCCAAAGTATGGCATGTTGTTATCTAGGTCTTGGGGCACCAAACTTGGAGGATCCCTCCAACTCGACATGACATACACTACAATCTTGATCTTCGGTGAATAATTAACCCGTCCATACAGAGAAACAAGGCTGGCATTTATAGTAAGTGATCCGTTGAATCTGAATAATTACCCTGTTTATGTCGCAGATAAGGATTTAGGAAACTGTATTTTATCAATTGATGATGATTTAGATGAATGTATAGAAGTAAATTGTACAGAAAAAAGAAAAAATAGAAAAGACAAATAAAGATGTAAATAGTACTGGAGATTGGAAAATGTATTTCGATGGTGCTTTATCATGTGAAGGGGTAGGAGCTGGAGTGTTGTTTTTGGCACCTGGAGATGAGTTTATTATCCCTTTCTCTTACAAGTTACAGTGGGACATTGATTACACCAATAATGTATGCGAGTATGAAGCCCTGGTCTTAGGGTTGGAGGTTGCTGGAAAGTTGAAAATTAAAAACTTGGAAGTCTATGGTGATGCAGAATTAATTATAAAACAGATAAATCGTTAGTACTAGGCTAAACACCCAAGGTTGAGGTCTTACATAAATTGTGCCTGGGATTTGATTGAAATTTTTTTCTCGTCGGTTAATGTTTATTACATCCCCAGAACAGAAAATCAACAGGCAGATTCATTGGCCAAAGCAGCCTCAACGTTTGTACCTCCTATGGTCTTCAAACTGAAGTATCATATAGAAATGAGGCATAGACCCTCAATACCAAACAATATACAACACTGGCAGGTTTTCGAAGATGATGAACAAATTAGACAATTCCTAGAAATGATGGATGACTTTGTTGAAACACATATTGACCAAGAAAATTAGAGTGACCATGCTTGGATTATACAGGAAGGAGAAGATCCTCAGGAGTTTCGAGATAATATCGCTAATCACCGCATGTTGATACTTAAAAATAATCATATCCCTAAAGGTTTGATTCCCTTGGAGAGATTATTTGATCATGACGATATTCTCTTGAAGTCAACTTTACAGCCTTAGCTTGAAGAAGTTGAAGACTGTGATATAGGTACCAAAGAAACCCTAAGGATGGTTAAAATATCTAAATACCTTCCCCCTGAAATAAAAATAAAATATGATGAGCTTCTCAAGCAATACAAGGATGTTTTTTCCTGGTCCTATGATGAATTAAGAACTTATGATACCACCGTAATCGAACACAAAATTCCTCTGAAGCAAGGTGTTAAACCATTCAAGCATAAGATCAGACAGATAAATCCTATATTATTGTCTGTAATTGAGAAAAAGGTAAAGAAAATCCTGGATGCCAAGATCATTGTCCCTCTCAGATACTCCGAATGGGTAGCTAATTTAGTTCAGGTCAGGAAGAAAAATGGCGAAATCAGACTGTGCATTGATTTCAGAAATTTAAACAAATCATCTCTCAAAGATAATTATCCATTACTTAAAATGGATCACATATTGTAAAAAAGTGTTCGGAGCAAACAAAATGTCCATTATTGACGGTTTTTCAGGCTACAATCAAATTGCAATACATGAGGATGATAAAGAGAAAACCACGTTCACCACCCCATGGGGTACCTTTATGTATGATAAAATGTCTTTCGGTTTGATAAACAGAGGAGCCACTTTCCAACAAGCTATGGACATCGCCTTTGTTGGTGAAAGAGATAAGTTTGTTTTCATTTATCTTTATGATCTAACTGTATTTTCTAAATCTAATGCAGAGCACCTAGTACACCTCAAGCAAACGTTTGAAAAATGTCAAAAAATCAGTTTGTCTTTGAATCCCAAGAAATCTCATTTTGCAATGCAGGAAGGTAAACTCTTGGGCCACATAGTATCTAAGGATGGAATTAAAATCGATCCGAAAAGAGTTGAAGGTATAGATACTATAAATATTCCTAGGAATAGAAAGGAAACACAATCATTTTTAGGAAAAAATAATTTTTTTAGAAGATTTATCCCAAACTTCGCTGAAATTGTAAAATTGATTACAAATATGCTCAAAAAGGACAGCGAGGTCAAGTGGACAACTGAAGCCAAATCATCATTCGAATGTATCAAGAGGGTTATAGGTGAAGCATCGATACTGGCAAGCCCAGATATTATGAAGGAATTCCTAATTTTCTCATTCACATCTGAACACACAATAGCAGCAGTACTTCTACAGAAGAATGAAGAAGGGTTTGAACAACCAATAGCATTCTCCAGTAAAAGCCTTAGAGACGCAGAGTTGAGATACGATATATTGGAAAAGAAGGCATATGCAATGGTGAAGTCCCTAAAAGCTTTCGGGACCTATGTACTACATTCTAAAATAATTGCATATGTGCCCACCAATTTCGTTAAAGATATATTGGTTCAACCTGATAGTGACGGAAGGAGGGGTTGATGGCTTGCTAAAATTCAAGAATTTGATCTGGAGGTGAAACCCACGAAGCTCCTCAAAGGACAGGGTTTGTCTAAGCTACTAGATGAATCTAATTTTAGAGCGCTTGGAATAAATCATTTGCAAGATAACGAAGAAATTCAAAATATAGAAGAATTTGGGGATCAAATACCTACAGTTCAAGTCCAAGAGAAGTTCTCTTCTTCAACTTGGTATAAATACATAGTCTCTTACCTTCTAACTCTACAATTCCCAAGTGATATGGCTTCTTCCAAGGCTAGAACGCTGAAGTTACACGCAATAAAATATTGTATCATGGATAGCCAATTATATTGGAAGGATCCTCTAGGTTTTTTACTAAGTTGTTTAGTAGAATCTGAAACAGAGAAAGTTATAAATGAGTTTCACAAAGGAGTGTGTGGAGTACATCACACATGGAGAGAAACAACCTACAAAATCTTAAGAGTGGGATATTATAGGCTGAAATTATTCACTGATGTGAATGTTAAAGTAAGAGCGTGTAACCCCTGTCAATTATTTGCAGGCAAGCAAAAGATTCCTGAACTACCTTTGGTTCCAGTTAAAACAAAAGCTTTGTTTCAGCAATGGGGTTTGGATTTCATCGACAAAATACATCCACATTCAAGTGCACAACATAAGTGGATTCTGACTACTATCGACTATTTTAATAAATCTGTAGAATTCATTCCTACGTGAAATGCAACAGACATAGTGGTAATCAGTTTCTTGGAAGAAAATATTTTATCAATAATTGGTTGTTCTCAAAAGATAGTTACCGATAATGCTCAAGATTTCAAATCCATGGTCATGATAAGTTTTTGTCAAAAGTACAACATTGTACTAGGACATTCTATAGCCTACTATCCGCAGGGAAATGGATTAGCCGAGTCCTCGAACAAGAGCTTGATAACCATAATTAAAAAAGTGTTGACCGAAAATAAGAAAGCATGGCATGTACATTTGAAATATGATTTATGGGATAACATAATAGGCACTAAAAAGTTCCCGAGGTGTAGGACAGTCGGTGACGGAGTGTGTTGTTAAGCCACTCTGTGATGTTAAAGTCACCGATTCGAAACCTGCGGGGACAAAAAATCCAACCATGTTAAGGGTTGGTGTGGCTCAGGCCGGGTGCGATCCCCGGGTGATTTTGACGGCTTAGATGCCCCTGAGTCACGGTTTCTCAAGCCACAGGTTAATCGCGAGCCAACAGGTCCCGCACAAATTAACAAACAAAAAAAACATAATAGGCACTAAAAGATCAATCTGAATGTCCTCGTTTTAGATGGTTTATGGTACTGACGTTGTTCTACTCATAAATCTTGCACTGTCTGTAATTAAACTCTAGCAAGATTCAAAAGAAGAGCCGAATGACATCACCAGAAGAATAAATCAATTGATTGAACTTCAACAAAATAGGGCTGAAGTAGATGAGAAATTACAAAAATATCAAGACAACATGAAAGCGTTGTTTGACCAGAAAGATAAAGATAGGGAATTTTTCCCTGGTGAATTGGTTTTAAAGTGGGAGGTCAAGAAAGAAGATGCAGGGAAACACAATAAGTTTGACTAGATCTGGTGTGGACCATACAAAATTATAGCTTCTGAAGGAAAAAATGCATTTTTGTTAGAAAATCTTGACGGAAAGACTTTAACGCCCCTATCAACGGGCGTTACCTCAAGAATTTCATGCAGTAATACAATTCCAAACTCTCATTGTACATACTGGTTTGGTTTTCACAATTTTTGTTTACAATTTTAGTTTCTTCGATAAGTTTTTATTTGCACTGTAAATAGAAACAGGTTGGTTGATTTAATATATATATATATATATATATAATGAATAACAAGTAGGGTTCTAATCTACAAGAGTTCTTGACAGTTCTCATGTTCATTTCATTACAAGATACCGGTTGAAAATCGAGAGATAATCTATAACTGAAACCGACACTCGCATTGAATTTCTCTCGAAACAGGTGATAAACTAATAGTTTGTTTGGCTGAAAATAAAAGAGTAAATCTAAGGTATGAGCTTCTGACTTGTTTAAATTTTCAAAGAAAAATCACTTAGTATGCTAGAAGTCACAAATGTACGAATATCGTCACCCAATCTATAACCAAGGGAATATAAAAATTATGTTTTAATTATCAAGAATTTTTCTGTGGATAAAATAAAAATAAAAATATAAGCAATAAGAAGACCTTAAAGAAAAAGTTTCAAGAATCGATTAAAAAGTTTGCATAAGAGTTACCGTACTCACAACAAAACACTTGGATCCTTATGCCCTTTTTTTTAATTTATTTCTTGAATTCTTTTTCACGAAATTTTGAACATTTCTTCATGTTTGACAAAAAGGAAAAAGAACTTCACTTTAATTCTGAAAACTTAAAAACAAATCTTCAACATGAGAATAGGCAAAAAATCCTGATAGTATTCCTAGCTTTAACTAAAATACAAGTATGTTTGGTCTAATCCTAACTAATTTAGCCTTTATATTAGATTTAAATTGATTAGTTTCGCTAAAGGAAAGTACCTGGAAAATAAAATTCCTCATGAACACTTCCCAGTAAATGAAGATGTTTTGAAAGTCAGAAGAGGACTAGTCCAGATCAAAGTGAGTGAACAGACCTCTATTGCTAAAATATAAATAGATATCATTCTTGGTATATTTTATTATATACAAATTGATTGCCCTCACTTCACGTTTTTAAATATAAGACAGATGCTGAAAGGAAATTCATAAAATGATTGCCCCCATCTAGTCCAAAAAGAGATGATGAAAGGAAATTCATTAAATGATTGCCCTCATCTCAACATTTAAATGCAAAGTTACTAATTGAAGTGGTGAAAGGAAATTCAATATGGGAATTAGATAACTTCACTGAGGTACTGAACAAGCTTGTTGGCAGTGAAGCAATGTCTATGATATCTACAAGGTTGTTATACATGTATTATAATGTACTCTGGCAACTAGTTTTTCTTCATACTAGATCTACATTCTAAGCCAACACGGGACTCCCTGTTTAAAACATTAAAATTACTTTGCCTTGATGCGAATAAAATCGAACAAAGTCTGATAGATTGGTTAAGATTGTTTTGATTATCTCAAGCAATTCTAAAATCAGTTTTAAGAAAAATGAAGCAATTTAAGCCTGAATTCAAGATTGATGAATGATTCAGTTTTGAAAGTTTTTGAAGATTTAGATGAACTCCCAAGTCCTTCTGTGTGTTTTCTTTCAGAATGTGTTTCACAAAACTGTAATAATGACTTCATTTACCCAATAAAGGCAATTGGTCCACTGCTCTTCTCGTCCCACAAGGAGATGAGATCCCTAGATGGAGCCTGTGTTGAAACATATATATTTTTCTAAACTTTAGACTTAAATAAGTTTCATTCTTGTTTAAAGAAGGACAAACACGCACTTGGATACCACCGTTGATAAAGTCTTCGATTAATCCAACGATCTAAAATACTTAAAATTTATGGAGCCGCCCATTCGTTAAAAATTCAAATCGCTAAAGACACTCTTCAAAATGTCGGGGTTTCAGGATTTCGCGATACTAACAGTCAGACATATAAAGAACCCCAAAGTCCCAATATACAAAGTTCCGAAAGTAGCTTAAGTTAAACTGAGTTAATTAACAATTAAAAAATGTTTAACGATAATTAAATTTTATCGCAACTTTGCATTTCGAGAATCCTACCTCAAACGACAACTTAAAGTCCCGATACTCGAAGTCATGAAACCCTTAATTAATCACGATTATTTAAATAAATTAAACACGATGACTATTTATTAATTAATCACGATTTCGCGAGTCAAGGATCATAGCTTGAATTGAAATAAGATTACTTGGGACCCAAAACCCCGAAATGGATTAAGGTTAAACATAATTAATTAACAATATAAACTCGATTTATTAACAAAAAAAGAATTCTTATCTAACCATTGTGTTCATGTCATTTTTGGGATACGGGCGGTTTCAAATTTCATTCATACTTTTCTAGTCACAGAATATTGACTATTAATGACATTAAATGGCCAGCCTGGGGAAATAATCTCAAATAAGATCATGTTTTAACGCACAAATATTTTTATTAAAAGAATTAAACACATTGTCAATGAAGGCATATGAAAATCGATGTGTTTAAGGAAAGAAAGGTTTCTCATTTTTAATTACATTCGCATTTTGGCAGAACTTGCTTAGCAGGACACTTAGTCCTGTGCATTTTCTATTACAAATAACAGGTTTTTGAGAACTGCTACCATGCCGCCACAAAAAGTAATCAAAGAAACTGGTGAAAGTTTAGGCCAGTGCTGAGAGGTTATCTCTAACACCTCACCCAGGAGCATAGACACGGTTAAAACTTGGATGCATGTATTCAACATCCTAAAGTATGAACTGGTAAACTGCTCGGATGATTCAAGCGACAACGAAAAGGTAGATTTATCTACCAAATATAAGATAATTGCTCAGTCAAAGATACATAATGTAACAACAAGGTTGAGGCTTTTACCCTACAATGATATGATTGGATGGGCAGTGGACCATGTGGATATCCCAACGAGAACTATATTCAATTCTCAGAAGGTAGTTGTTGGGTCATTTCGGCCAGAACACATACAGGTGATGTATAAACTGTCTCCAACACCAAACTTCATTTACAATGCTAGTTTCCCAGTGAATTTTAACAAGAAGGAGTGTGATCAATATGGAAAAAGCCTTTCTGATTTAATCAAGGACTGGTGTTCATGCCCCGAAAATTTCAAAGCCGAATCTCACGGTATATACAAAATCTGATCACTAGAACCACAGTTCATGTATATAGCCATAATGATGTGTAGACTCTATGGAAAAGAGAACACAACTCATTTCTTTCTACCATGGGTACCCATTATACACATAGTGGACGAAGGGTATTCTTTCGACTGGGCCAAGATATTGTCAGACAGTATGGCCAGTGAAATTACAGAATACCAGACACTAAAAGCCAAGGGGCAATCAACTTCATTCTTCATGTCAGCTTATATTATGGGCGTTATCTGTTTCATGACCCCTTTCCTGCTGATGGGCTGGAGCTGGACTCCAAATAGCGCAGAACCAATCCATATTTATCATTTGAAACTTTGGGAAGACAAGGCAAAATATCTTCTATGAAATCTTTAACTGGGCAGTGGTGTCGCACACTGCTATATTTGGTCACCAACCTCCTAGAATTTCAGACAAAATTGTGGCTAACCTAGGCAGAGTGGCAGACTGGTACATCAAGGAACACTTCTCCTATATCAGGGTTTTTGGTTGTTCAGTTCCTCCATACGCTCTGCCACAATGTTTACCAGACTGACTAGTGTGTCGCTAGGTCGCACAACAAATAGTACTCATCGGGATTAGCAAAGAGCTCAAAGCAGTGCAGAAAAAGGTATTGCCATGTTTTCCCTTCCATACTGGTGCATTTTCTTTATCATATTTTGGCCACTCCAAAGTATAGGTCGCAGCCTTAGAAGAAATAAAGTTGATCGGCATTGAATTCAAGAAGCATGACCCACAGAAGGTCATGTGTAACCACATGGCCAGTGGCAATCTGAAAAGGTATAAACACGAGGATTCTCCTCAAGAAAATATTTACCAAGGAGCGAGATCTTATCCGGAGTTCTTAGGTCGGGTTCGAGCTCTGTCACCCGATAAAATGATTGAATTCTACGACTTCCGGAGGCACCGAAGAAGTAGCCTCCCTAAAGTGTTACAAGGAGGAGCCATGATGTCTCCAACTACAAAACAAACGGAGATTTGAAGTCAAGAAGTTGTAAGCTCTAGAAAAAAAGAAACACGGGAAAACTTAGAGAAAACTGAGGTCTCAACTCAGAAGGAAGATACCCCGGTAACAGATGTATTAGGTGATCGGGCCAAAGATCAAGCAGAGATACTAACAAAGAAAGGAGAAGATAGACCATTGTCTACTATAGATGTGACCGGAAAATAGTCATCCATAGAAATCGGCAGCCCCATTCAGTTTATCATGCCTTTACAGTTCACTAGAGGGAACCTCGATGGAGAGGTAATATTTATAGAAGATCTCACGCCAATTCCTATGGAAGAGATACCTCCTTCCGATTTATTTTTTTGCAAGAAAAGAAAGTTGTGGTGAAGAGAGAGATGCACCAAAAGGCGGGTGCAACAGTCAAAAGACACAGAGTACTAATTGATTAGAAGAGGTAGAATTCACTGAAGAAATAGCAGGTTCATTGGGGGCTTATGCAACAACTAACCAGTTTTCGGATGGAACTTTAAAAGAATGGCTGAAGCAAAAAGACCTGCTAATAAATCAATTACAAAACCAAATAAAGACTATAGAAGAGGACGTCATAAGAGAGGTCAATAAGGGCTTCAAGCATATGAGAGCCAACGACAGATAAGAAATTCAACAGCTTAAATCCAACCCGGAGGAGATGCATAAGAATGTGCAAGCGAGCGAAGGACGGGCCATCCAACAGGATGAGTTGGTAAAACAATTACAAGCCAAAGTCAGTTCCACTGAGAACATGGTGGTGGATTTAATAGTGTTTCAAGCTCATGCATTGGAAGTGCAAAAGAAATTGGAAATAACACAACAAAGCCTTTTCACTAAGGTAGAATTCATTCAAAATCAGTTTCGGGTGGTGAACCAATCATTGGATAATATTTGTTTCAAAGAGAGAGAGGCTAGTCCAGCTAGAACCATTTTTCAAGAAGCAGTTGTATCATCGACCAGAGAAGGAATGTCTGCAGTTCCCAAGTTGTTTTTTTTAGAGTATATCAGAGGTGATATAATATTGAAGACCTGGGAAACCAACATAGCCGAAAGTAAAAGAACGGCTAAAGAAATCAAAGAGGCTTATGGAGAAGCTTTTCACTCACTTAATAAAGAGTCACTAGGCCTTGGAAAAGAGGATAATTTTGAAGTACTGGGACAAATCGACATAGTAAAACATCAACTTGATATTAAAGAAAGATTAGAAGAAGCTCAGGTTGAACTTTCACAACTAAAACAAGTTGACATCACTCAGATAGATAGATGGATGGTAAAGCCTAATCTGCAGTTAGAGTCACTGACTTCATAAGACAAAAGAATGGAAGACAAACTGCCGCAATTAGAAAATAATTTCTATATTTTTGAGGCAAAAGACATGACAAAACCCTCCAGACTAGTGGCACAATTTGTAGGCAGGTGTGTCGAATGTATTGAGCGAGGAAAAGGGAGTACCTCAAGAAACAATGAGGTAATATGTATACAGATCGTTATTAAAGATTACCTATGTTTGAGATGAAAAATAGGAAAGGAGAATGCCTTTGATGGCATGAGAAAGAGACAGAAGAGAACTAAGTGAAGCGTTCCAAGTTTTTCTTCTTGTAACCATTTATTTTTAGAAATAACGAGTATTACAACCATCTAGGGTTGAATCTTTGTATAAATACATACTCAAAAGAGTGAAAAAGGGTTGTTTTTTTTGCCGTATGTAATTGAGAAAACTCTCCTCATTGAGGATTAATATAAGTACATACCAGAGATTCCACATTTCATCCAATTTGAGTTATGTGTTTTTCTGTCTTTCCACATCTCGGCATCTTTTTATATATTTCCTTGGTGAATGCCTGATCACAATTTAGTACAACATCTACTGTGGTTATGTTTCATTTAGTTATCTGATAGCAAACAATTTTCCCTATGTATTTACTGTTAGTAAATACAAGACCTGTGAGTTAATTAGATTGTTATATTTTATGCTTCATTTAAGGTTATATGATCTATTTTCTTCTTCTGTAACAAAGTAAGATTCTTCTGTAACCGATGCCTTGCTTTGTCTAACAGCTTTATGTTTTTCTCTCATTACATTCCATACTTTTCATTTTAACTCAGACACGAAAGACGACCTCTGAGTTGTCACATTGTTAATTCATTTTAAGGAATTTTTCTCACATAATCGAGGTAGAAAAAGAAAACACTAAAACCTTCCTTATTTCTTGATGCCTGACATTATGCTCTGAGCCTTAAGTATAAACTCAGGAACAACACTTAGTACGAGAAAATGGATGGTTTCCTGATGAGTTTGGGTTTCAACAAAAGCACAGTCGACACAAACCTATATTATAACATTGATGGCAATGAGTGTTTGATTCTAGTTCTATATGTGGATGATCTTTTCATCATTGGTTTAGAGAGACTTATTATTGAATGCAAATAGGCATTAACTGCCAAATTTTAAATGAAAGAATTGGGCCAAATGCATTATTTCTTGGGACTCGAAGTATGGCAGAGATTAGATAAGATTTTCCTAAGTCAAGGAAAATATACTTTGGAGATACTGAAAAGATTTAAAATGACAGATTGTAAATCCATGCCTACTCCAATGGTGATGGACTTAAAGAAGATGAATGACATTGATTCACGAGACATAGATCCACATTTATATCTACAACTTATTGGATATTTGATGTATCTGGTTAACACTAGACCAGACATTTGTTGTGCAATAAATGTGCTTAGCCAGTTTATGAGCCAACCAAAATAGACACACTAGATAGCTGCAAAACATGTATTGAGATACTTACAAGACACAATTGGTTATGGCCTAAGATATGCAACCAATGTGGACCTAAGTCTGGAAGGATATGCCGATGCAAATTGGGTAGGAGGTGTAGTAGACAGAAAGAGCACCTCAGGTATTTGCTTCACCCTAGGATCAACCATGGTTTTCTGGTGCAACAGAAAACAAAGCTCTGCAACTTTGAGTACAACAGAGGCAGAATACATTGCACTAAGCGTGGTATTTTGTGAAGTTGTATGGCTTCGTAAACTTTTGACAGACTTGTTTGATCATGAGACGTATCCGACGACTATTCATTGTGACAACCAGAGCTGTGTAAAACTCTCCAAGAATCTAGTATTTCATGACAAATCAAAACATATTGAAATCAAGTATCACTATATCAGAGACATGGTGCAGAGGAAGACAATTCATGTATAATATCTTTCTACTCATAAACAAATTGTAGATATCTTCACTAAACCACTTTCTAAGACTAAGTTCGAGTATTTCCGTGAGAAACTTGGCCTGATGGAAAATGCCTCCCTAAGTTGAGAGGGAGTGTTAATGAATGCAGATATGGGAGACATCCTCCAACTTACAAACCTGTGAGATGTGGAACATAGCAGCTATGGAAGTCTTTCTCTCAGCTTACAAACCTGAGAGAAATCCCCTAAGAAGGGTATATGGTTCCTTCCTGAGACAGAGTCAGGAACGTAGAGATGACCTCCTCCATTCAAAGAATCAGAAGAACTCCAGATGATTATCCAGTGGAAAAGTAATCTGTTGAGTTAGGACGTACCTATGGCTAAGCACAAGGTGAACATGTGAAATCCCAAAAGTGTTGGGCACATCGTCATGTGAACAGAAATGAAGATGATGTGATATCCTCCTCTCAGCAGCAGAGTTGAAGAGAAGACTCCAAATGATTCTCCTGTCAGTGGCAGTGGGAAAGTAGATCTGTAGAGTGGACGTGCCTGTGGACAAGCACAGGTGAACATGTGAAGATCTGGTTCTTCTCTGTAATGCAGTGAATCAGAGCTATGACATCGCCGTGGATGTGTCCCTAGTGGATGAGCATTAGTGGGTGTATCAGATCCTTTGCTATATATTGTTCAAGAGTCAGACCTACCTGTAACCCTAATTGTTATGTAAAGGGTACAGGTCGACCCCACCTTAATATGTCTAATAATAATAAATGTAAAAGATAATTAATATTAATTATTATAATAATAATACTAAATAATAATAATAATAATAAACTATATAGAGACTTAGAGAGGTCGGCCCTGTTGAGCCAATAGACGCCTTTGTTGATTGGACAAGTCTAATATAAGTAAGGGATGATCCGCCATTGTGGAATCATGTCTTTCTTGTGAGTTTGGAAATTTCAGCAAACACTTCTTCCTGGAAAAGGTGCGCACCTCTCTTGGGCGCTAGTCTTCTAGGGCTTAAGCACCCTCTTGTGTGCTAAGTCTTTCTTGGTGGTGAAAGGTCTTTCTCTTGAAGAATATAGCAAAGGATTTGGCTGAGTTTTCTTCCCTTGTTGACAAGGGTTTCCCAGGATACTTCTTGTGTTCTTGTGCATGGTGTTTCTTCTTGTGATCTTGGTTGCTGCAACATTCTTGTTTATGGTTAAGACACGATGAAATTGAAATGAATTACATGCTTAACCTTGCTTATTAAAAAATCAACAGTTATCACCAAGGGCCAATTGAGCAAACTTAGGTATGCAAGACAACCTTCAAGTTAGGATGACTTTTCTTGACAAGTCCCCTTACACAAAGAATTTTTGCACCTACTAGGAGCTGGCCTAAACTTACTATCTTTATTCAACAATTGCTTTGAAGAGGGTTGATCCTCTTGATTTTTTGGACAATTTTGGCAAAATGGTCATACACATGATAGGAATTGCTCAACAAAGATCGAAGAAGTGAGAAACTGGTGGTTTGAAGATTTAGTGTTAAGTCTGCCTTGGGAGGCTATACTTAGCATGAATGAGAGTAAAGAGTATGATTCCTTTGAGTTTCGAAACACAGAAACTTCTATGGGACAATGGATTGACAAAGTCAGGTTATCTAATATTGGTCCTTAGGTTTGATCGATCCATATTAAAACTAAGTGGAGGGCTTACTTTGCTGTTCATTTAGAGCGTACTTTTGTGATTCAACTTTCAAAGTGTTCAGTAAAGAAATGGATAGGAAGCTGCTTGAGTGAATGATTGAAGGATATTTTGAGAGAATGGTGGAAATTTAACAATAGCAACAAAACTCTATTTTTCAGGAGTATGGGACAACACATATATTTGAGGTGTCAAAAGCCTAGAAATCTTCATCACCTTAATTTTATTTTGAAGATCAGTTCCAGATTTGAGAGCAGAGTTCTAGGCAGCACTTGGGAAACTATTTCCAACATTGAAGGCATTAGTTACTCAACATTA
>JASDQU010586057.1:0-27429 GCA_032191745.1 Picea mariana | reverse complement strand
TTTGTTAATATGTAATTTGTTGTAAGATTGATACAATTTGGAGACAAGAATTAGTACGACCACCACCGTTGTCCAGAATGTTTCATTGATTTGATGACGTTGTCGCATTCGATAGAAACACGCACACACAGACATATATATATATATATACCACCAGTAATATTGATATAATTTGGAGACAGGAATTGGTACGACCACCACCGTTGTCCAGAATATATATATGCAAATTATTTTGTTTAAATGCCTTGTGTTGGATTCATAATTTACATCCATCTCATGCATTTATCTTTCGTTGGATTCATTAACTAATGCCCAGGGAAACCATCCTTCTTCATTTCAAATTTACAGAGATTTTTTTTTCCCTCTATTATGTCTAAGATTTATTGTCCTTCTCATTTCTTCCACCTTTTCATTATCATCTCTTATGCTCTGTTGGATGAGACTCCATACCCAATGGATTAAGCCTTTGACCTGAGAAATTTGTATCCCTTTATTCCAGACATCTACCATCTATTCTCTAAACCCTTTCGATCTTATTCTTTACCATCAAATCTGGCACCTGTATTTCATTTTGAAGTTGTTGCTTGGTGAGAGTGAGTAGCCAGTATCTTGAAATTGTATAAGGGAGCCCCCTCTAATTGGAAGGGTCGGCTTGCAGTCAAAATCTTGGTTGAAATGGACTTGGCATGTTCCTAACAGTCGGGAACATCTCAAGTTACAACACCTAGCTTCCGCAACAGACCCTAGTCGCCACCCTCTATTGTTGGTGCATCGCTTGATTGCGGAGGTGAGCCGGTAGTGGCTCTTTGATGGTCCCAGTAGGTTTTTCACTGTCCTTGGTTACTGTGAATCGATCAATGTTGTTGGTGCATCACATGGGTTGGTCGTGACTGATTTTTTGTCATTGTTGTGTTCTGAAGCATCATGGGTGGGCCTTCCCCTTCCACAGGTGAGGGAAGATTTACCAAAAGGGTCAATTTCATCCCAGTCTGGACTTGGGGCACTTTGTGGGTCAGAAATCTATCATTATGTCATAGTGTGCTCTAGTCAGTAAGTTTTTAGGCCTTTGGCCAAGTCCTCAGACTATTGTGGAATGGATTTCCAAGAATTGGCTTGAGCGTGATCCCTTCGCTTTATATAGTGGGAAAGGTTTTTTTGTTTTCCTTTTCAAAACAATTGAATATCGGGACCATATATTTAGAAATATCCTTTACTTCATGGGTTCTAGGGGGTTGTTTCTTTCCCCCTGGACCCTCGAATTCAACCCAGACATGGAGATATCTTCTGCTCCTATTTGGATTAGACTTTTGTGCCCCTCCTTATTTGTTGGGGTGAAGACAAATTCATAGCCATTGGAAATAAAATAGGTCATTTTATAACCCATTCTATGCCTAAGGGAAATCTTTACACATGTGACAGAATATGTGTGGATATGAATTTTTCTAAGGGATTTCCAAAGGCAATTCAGCTCAACCTGGACGGTTGGAGTCATCTTCAAGCCCTTGATTATGAGAAGGTTCCTTTCAAATGTAACTTTTTTCATGAATATGGGCACTTCGCCAAAAGCTTCCCCAAAGCTCAAGAAACTTAGCCATTGCAAAATAATGCAGACCAGGGATTCAAACAGGTTTCAAGAAATCATAAGAAGCAGCAACCCAGGGGGGCTCAACCTAATCATAGGTCTCAAGATCACCCATCTATCCCCTCCAATAATATATTTGAAGCATTGGAATCTCATGATGTATAAAATGAGGGCTTTGTGGAGGTAGATCCTCAGTAGAACATCCCAAAGATAAATTCTAAGTGGCAAATAAAATATCGAAATAAATTAGAAATCTTAGTTAAAGAAAATGAGGCCTCAATTGAGGGCAACGCTTCGCATGGGGAGGATTCAGTTTCTGATCTTGCGGATAGGCCTCCAATTGGTGTTTTGGCTGCTTCCCATGAAATTCCATCAGTGAGAAAGGAGATTGGTGATTCTTGGGAGGGAGAAGATCCTAAATATCCCTCCTTCACAAAAATTTAAAAAAATAATCCACATCCTCCTCCCCCTCTAACAAGAGGAAGGAAATCAGACAAAAATCGTAGAGAGAAAAAAGTTGAAATAGGAATCTCAAGGGGCTCTAAGGGAACATTGGATAACATCGTTTATAGAGATGGGATAGCTTGGCACATTTGTTAATTATGTTTTTCTTATGCATTTTCTTATGTAATTGATTTGTAAGGATGTAATACTCCTAAGACGAACCCCAATTGTAAATGTACATATGCTTTATAGACTGGTGAGCCAGGATGTTTTGGGCTAGAGTGTTATGTATATATGTTTTGAGGCTAGAGTGATTGTGTGATTTAGTCCTAGAATCCCATGAGCTGAAAGGCCAGTGAGCCTAACAAATGTAAAATGTAATCACACATGATTATATTAATAAAAATGCATCATTGTTCTAGACCAAATCAGACAAAAGAGTATGGGGAGCTAGGACTCCACGATAGGGAAAGGGGGCTAAGAGCTTAAGGAAGAAGAGCTAAGTCAAGGGGGCTTAAGCCAAGGGAGTATTATAATATTATTCCTAAAGTCAAAAGTCATGTGATATAATTTTATCATAAGTTCCTAAAGGTTGGGAATGAATCACCAAGTGGAGTCAAAGGTAGTTCATAAGGTGACACGTGTCAATTTAAGATTATGCAAATATATTGTTGGGAATCACTTGTGTAATTCCATCATTCATTCCATCATTCACTCAATCATGGGAATCCATCATCCATACATTGGCTAGAGAGAGAAAGGGAAGTTGGTTACCCTGTAAATCCTTTGCAGTTTGGGCTAAATAAATAGGTTGTTAAGCCCGTGGAGCATTCTCTTTTGGTGAGAGAATTGTTGGGCTAGTGGGTGATAAGCTCTTAGAGCATCCTTGTGTCTCAGGCGCTACAGAGATCTGAGACTTCCTGGTTGGCCTGTTATTGAAGCATTGGAAAGGAATTGGGATAATCGAAGGATTGTTGAGCAAAGAAGGTGTACACTTCCTGGGGTGGTAAAAGCTATGGGGAATGAGAGACTATGGGCTGGGAACTGTTGTAGGAGTTGGCACATATGCTTGTCTTTTATTGAGTTGTCTGTTAGGCCTAAGTTTGGCTTAGGTATACTTTTCCTTAGTATATTCATAGCCCCAGCTCGAGGGTGACCCACTCTTGAGATTTTAAGAACAGAAGAGTCTATGGTTGGGAGGAACGTCTGAGGTCTACATCGAGTCAGTGATTTAATTAAAATATAAGTGACTTTTATATGTCTCTGATGTTTAATTTGTGTTTAATTATATTATGTTGTAATTGTATATAATTATGCATGGATTACACGTTGTAGAACTACATATTTGTGTTCATATGCAAGGCATTTAGTTATTAATGGTATAAGAGGAAAAATTTTGTGTGGCATGGCCTAGCATGGGTAGCTAGGATAATACATTGTGGTATCAAATCCACAAGTTCAACATTGAGAATGTATGGGCTGGAGAATACATACAGAGGTTGGAATTGCAGTTGAAAAAGTTCAAAAAATGTCTACAAAGTGTTTGAGAATATTCCTAAGCAGTAGTTAGTGAAATTTCATAAGGAATCTGGGGAAATTGAGCTCAGGGGTCAAAATCCCCAATTTTCACATCAGTTTGAGGATTTTGGGCCTTTAATGGGTCGAATTTTGGACATTACAAAGCAGTTGGAGTGAAATGGGGCGAAATTCGGCAAAAGCCCCAATTTTTGAAGTGGAATTCGTTGAGGAATTGACACGAAGTGTCAAATTTCAAGTGCAATAATCAAATTGACATGCATGGCTGAAATTGGCCATAGGAAGCATAATTTCAGAGCTTCTATGGCTACTTGTGCAAAAATTTGGAAATTATGCAATTCTGGAAAAAATTGAAATTTGGGAAAATTTGGGTGTTTTTCCATACAAGACGTCAGCAGTTATGTGGAGGCCACATGGCGGTGATGTAGCATTGGTGACATGGGTTGCCATGGTGGCAGGTCCATGGTGGGAGGTATAGTGGCGAGGTGGAATACCACCATGGAAGGATGACAGACCGTAGAATCGATCAAAACCGTAGGTGGTATTCCATGTCAGGGAGAGTGGTTTTGAAATATCCCTTAGCGATGCGAAACCAATAAAAGCATGCCACATATCATGGGTAAAAACATTATTTCATCATGAAGTGTCGTTAACCTCTAGGTAACTTCACCATGAAAGATTGACCACAGTTGTAGATCTTTTGATCATCTTTGTCATTAGATTTGGGAGCTGATAGGTCCATGGTGCCAGGGTGGCATGGTCAATAGTGTGAGGTGGTGGGATCAGGCTGACGTGGGTGTCTCATAAGCAAGGTGGTATTGGGAAACACCATAAGTTGTACCACATGGAAGCAAGGTGGTTTCACATAAGGATTTTTGTGATGTGAAGCCAGTGGGAGGATGCCACTTATCATAGGAGAAAATCATTATCGCATGGTGGAGGGTTATTAACCCTCATGCAAGTTAACGATGTGAAATCATCAATATCCATTGATCATGCTTCGATATTAGTTGTTAGATCTGGGGTGGGGACAAGTTTGCATGCCGAAGGAAAAAGGGGTGTGGGATGGGACTCACTCATTCTCATGACCAATGAAGGGGCACCACGTGGAAGCTTGATAGATAAGGCAGGACTCTTGTTCCATCCAAGGTCATAGGTGTGCCACTTGGGCAGGTGGGACTCGTAAAATATTTATATTTTATTAATTCTAAGGCAAGCACAAAAGAAAAAGAAAGAAGAAAGAGAAGAAGGAAGGAGAAAAAGAGGAAGGCAGGGGCTGACAAGGCAAAGCCAGGGGAGAAATAGTAGACATGGCATCACCTCAGAGTGTCAGGTGGATCCAAAATGCCACATCAACATCCACATCAACAAAAAACAATGAAATTTGCCAGAAAATTTTAGTGTTTTGCAGGTCATAAACTTGCAGGGCATTTTTGAAGGTCTAAACAGTGTTTTCAGGAGGTCTAATTTTTTAAACTATAAGTGTTGTAAGCACCACATGGAGTCTTTGTACATTAAATAAAAGAGATTGAGGAGATATTTCCAATGAGCTATTATGTTTTCCAAACATAGCGCATATGATAAAGTTACAGGCTAATCAGTGTAGGGTATATTTTCAGTACCAGTCTACTTCCAAAGGGCATAACTCCCTGCTCAAAGTTCATTTTGGGGTACATGAGAGTCTATGAAAATATAATGAACCATAAAATACATCTATTGAGCCTGATTGAGAATCTGGGTACCTAAAAGTGTACAAGATGAGAAGGAAGATTCATGTAGCATTTAGTGCTAAAAGGGGAAAACAATTAAAATTTCAACAGGTTGTAGTTAGCAACCTAGTTGATGGATGAAGGTGAAACTTGGTCAGATTTCTCAAAATATAGGCATGAGGAAACCCAATTGTGCTTCTATTAAAATTCCAAAAGATTGGGTGTTTGGAATTAAGTTCACCAGATGAAAGGTGCACAAAGGGGGGAAATGGGTAATATTCATAGGCATATAACTTGTTGCTCAGAAATCATAATGGGACAAAGAAATAGTCATTTGAAAGGTCTTGGATAGAAGAATCCAGACATACACCTAGAAATGTGAATTGAGTAGTGAAATTCATAAGCAATTGGAAATAATAATTATGGTGCACTTAGAAGGAAGAATTGTGCATAATTTCATTGATTTGTTGAATTATTTTGTCTAACAAATCCTATTGCATGCACATTTTGCATAATTAGAGCAAAAATAGAACAGAGCAGGATCAACAGAGAGACTGGAAACATGGAAGATACACAAAGAACTTACATCCATGAAGATGAAATCATGAGATTGTATGTCAGCATGGGTAATGCGGGGACAAAATCAAATGGACATGGAGAAGGAAAATAGGAGAGCATAAATTTGGTAGAGACAATAAAGAGTCTACAAAAATATGTGTTGAGCTATAAAGCTAATAATGAGAGGCTCATGAAATCTCAGGAGCAGCATAATGGCTTCAACATGAAGTTGTTGCAGAGCTTAGAAGGGATAGAGAAAAAGGTGGATAAGAAGATAGATTCAAGTAAGTCAAAGGATCACAGATCTCATGCCAAAAAGGAAGAATATAGGAGTGTTGGTAGGCATCATCATCACTCACCAAGATACTCAGTTATAAGATAATATAGTAGTCCAAGTTTATCTCCTGTCAGAAATCACAATAGAGGGTCTGGGGTAGATGAACTACAAGGAGAAATGAGGAAGATCAAACCTCTTAGCTTTGATGGTGAGCATAGGAAATATGAGGATGTAGAGGCTTGGTTGTTGGGAATGATGAAGTACTTTCAATTGCATAATTATTCCTCATAATCAAAAGGAAAAATTACAATCTACCAGCTCAAGGGAAAAGCATCAATGTAGTGGGACCAGTTTGTGCAAGTAAAGCACATTGATGAGAAGAACATCATTTAGAGGCAATTCAAAAATCATTTTCAAAAGAAATACTTATCCAAACATTATAATGACAGGAAGATAAAGGGGTTCTTTGAACTCAAGCTTAGGAGAATGACCATGGATGAGTATGAGAGAATATTCTTGGAGCTGCTAAGGTATGTTGATTTCATCAAAGATGAGCAAGTAAGGATTCAAAGGTTCTTGAGTGGGTTACCTTCAATATTCAGTGATAAGGTATAGTATGATGATCCTAATATATTGGAGGAAGCAATAAGGAGATCCAAGTGCCTTTATGATCAACATATAGGAATACCAACTTTCCAAAGCGATTAGAAAGACAAGAAGAAAGGTAAGATGGAGCAGAGGAAGAAAGGGCACAAGCCACCATTCTTCAGAAATATTTCTCAAGGGAAACCAACTCAAAATGAGCCCATAATGTCAAAAACATTGGCAAAAAGGCCAAGGAAACAACCTATTAAATGTTGGGGTTGTGAGGGACATCACAGGTACAGAGATTTCCCTCATAGAGGTGTAAGAGTGAAGATAGTTCAAAATGTACAGTAGGTTGATACAGTTGAGGACATGAGAAGAAGCATGCCAAGGATCTATGCAGCCTTCGATAACAAGCGAGCTAAATTTCAATCTCACATGATTGAAGTGGAAGGTAAGGTCATTGATCAACCTATACCTATTTTAATTAATTTAAGAGCTCGCCATAGTTACATTGATCCTAATTTTTTGAGAGATTTCATTTGCAAAGAAGCAAGCATGGGAAATCTTGGTTGGTTCAATTATCTATAGGAGCTAAAAGAATAATCAAGGAGTTGGTTAAGGATTGTCCAGTGGACATGAATGGACTGAGTACAAAGGTAGATTTGAACATCATACCTTTGGGTTCATATGATTTCCTAATTGGTATGGACTAGTTGGAAAAACATCATGTTGTCCTAGATTGCTACAACAAGGCATGTACTTGTTTGGGTGAAGAAGGAAACATGAAGACAGTTCAGGATATTCCAAGGGTAGTGTATATCAAAGAGATTTCAGCCTTGCAGCGGAAAATAAGCCTCATAACAAGATGTCAAATTTATGCAACTCATATGGAAGAGGAAACTAAGGATAAAGTGCCAAGTATTGAAGATAATACAATCTTGAAATATTATGAGGATGTATTTAGATAGATACCAGGGTTTCCACCCAAGAGAGATATAGATTTATCCATTAATCTAATGCCAAGAGATGCTCCAGTGTACAAGACTCCTTATAGGATGAGTACTCCATAGTTGAAGGAATTGCAAATGCAGTTTGAAGAGATTTTGAAGAAGGGGTATATATTCCCAAGTGTGTCACCTTGGGGTGCCTCAGTGTTATTTGTAAAGAAGAAGGATGGAACCTTGAGGCTATGCATTGATTTCAGGTAGTTGAACAAGGTGAATGTGTAGAATAAGTATCCTCTTCCAAGGATAGATGATATTTTTTACCTTGGGTTAGGCTATAATCAGGTGAGGATTAAAGAGAGAATATTAGCAAGACAACATTTAGAACAAGGTAGAGCCATTATGAGTTTACAATGGTGCCATTTGGGTTATCAAATGCCCCAGTTGTCTCCATGTGTTTGATGAATGACATGTTCAGAAATTACTTGGATAATTTTTTCATTGTCTTCTTGGAGGACATACTTATCTACGCTAATTCTAAAGAAGAGCATGATCAACACTTGAGGATGGTGCTACAAGTATTAAAGGAGCATCAATTTTATGCAAAATTGAGCAAGTGTCCATTATATCAGAGGCATATACAATATTTGGGCCATATTATTTTATAGGAAGGGATAGCAGTGGATCTTGATAAGATAAAATCCATTGAAGGATGGCAAACACCAAAGAATGTCTGAGAGGTGAGATCATTCTTAGTACTTGTGGGTTATTATAGAAGATTTATTGAAGGATTTTCAAGAATTTCACATCCAAACACTTATTTACAAAAGAAGGGTGTGAAGTTCAAGTGGAATCCGAATGTGAGCAAAAGTTTCATCCCTCAAATAATTTATTGACAAGTGTACCAATCTTGAAGATTGTTGATCCAAATGAAGATCTCATTGTGTGAACTGATGCTTGGAAGGAAGGGCTTGGGGGAGTCCTTAGCCAAAATGGGCATGTGATATGATATGAATCAAGGAAGTTGAAAGAGCATGAGAGACACTATGCCATTCATGATTTAGAATTGCCAGCCATAGTTCATGCCTTGAAGATGTGGAGGCATTATCTTATGATAAAAAAAATTGAGTTGAGGACAAACCATAGTGGTCTGAAATATTTGTTTGAACAACCAACTTTGAATGCCAAACAAATCAGATGGCTGGAATTTCTCTGTGAGTATGGCTTTGATATAAAGGATGTCAAAGGCAAGGAGAGCAAGGTGGTCGATGCACTCAGCAAGAGGGTGCATGAGATGCATGCTACAACCATTAGCATGTATAAATCTTATTTGAAAGATAGAATTTTGGAAGCTACAAAATAAAATCAACATTATATGGAGACAAAAGAGAAATTACAACAAGGTAATTCTCAATAAAAAAATTAAAGATTATCAATTAAGAGAGGATACTCTACCTCATGTACAAGGGTAGAGTATATGTGTTTAAATATTAGGAGATAAAAAGTATGGTGCTGAGAGAAATGCATAATGTACCTTATGTTGGGCACACAAGTTACCAGAAAACCATTGCAATTGTAAAGAGACAATATTTTTGGCCCGATAGGAAGAAAGAGATAGTTGAGTATATTGTCATATGTCTAGAATGTCAGAAGTTCAAGGTTGGACACAGACATCCAGCTGGATTGCTACATCCTTCACCCATTCCTGAGTGGAAATTGGAAGTTGTGACAATTGATTTTATCACCAAGATACCCATAACAATGAAGTAGCAAGATTCCATCATGGTGGTGGTGGATAAGATAACTAAAGTTGCTCATTTTATTCCAATAAATATCACTCACAAGGAAACAAACATTGTAGAGATTTATATGAGAGAAATTTCCAGGCTACATGGTGTGCCTAAGGCAATTGTATTTGACAGAGATCCCAAGTTCACTTTGTTATTGGGTAAATCGATAGATGCGGACATGAACTAATCCCCCTAGATCCACCTGGATCTAGAACAAAATGAGATAGAACAAGACGCTTTCCCTAAGTTGTGATCATTGAGTTTACTACCAAAGGAGAAAAAGATAACATACCTTATGAATCGCTTCCTTATATCTTTGTTGTCCCTGCTTCACTCTGGTGCTTCTACGAGATCAGATCTGTAATGACACAAGCCACCAACCAACATGAAAGAAACAATAGTAGAATTCAATGACAACCTAAACATGTGATCAAGGAATCATGTAATAAAATGCTAATCATTTTATGGGAAAGAGACGTGCCACCATATTATATTAATGAAAAGTAGAAGATATAACCGAATTGCCTTGATGTTGCAAATTCCCTTTTAGTGGTCCTTTGTTCCAACACACACATACACTTGCTCTGAAATCCACATGAAGATAATCCACAAAAGCTTGATGGGCAAATGGTGACCTCAAGCATCACTCGAAACAGAATTCTTCACACAATCTTCGGCCTATTTTTTCATCAATTCTCTGCTTAATCTTGCTTAACCTTTTCCATGAGAAGCCCATGATTGTATAGGAGAAGGTGAAGTGGTTAAAGGGATGAGGATGATCCCACCAAATTAGAGAAACCAGTAGGATCGCAACCATACGGACACCACCTCGCATTCTAGAAGATTCCCCTTCTAGAAACTTCGTGAAACCTCTTTCCTCTTTTAGCTTTGGAATGTCGCCGCACCCTGCCTATATAGCAGCCTGCAGAAACCCTACGGGCCAACTATAGGGAAGCCTTTGAAAATCATAGATTTCCACACTGTGTACTATATGCAGCCTGTAGACCCTTTCTAAAAAGCAGTCTTGTAGAGGAGGAAAGAAGTTGCTTTTCTTAGGAAAAAAGTCATGTTGGGAGGCTGAACACATGTTTGTGAATCATCATTAGGGTGACCAAAATAATGTGTAACAGAATGCCCCCAAAGTATGAGGCTGGAACTCATGACAACCGAAATACTTTGTAAAAATGCATGTGTGTGTTGGGAACAAGGAGTGCACCAATTGGGAACCTGTAAACAATCAAGCATCCACACAATATTATACCATGTATGAAGTAGGCAGTCCCATGTTTAGACTATAAATGATTGAAATCATAAATATAAGTCATGGCCACCAATTATACACTGTGGATCCATGTCATCAAGATTCTACATAGCCACCAGGAATACATTGTGGATCTATGTATTAGAAAACTCAGATATAGACATAGCCATGAGACATACAAAGTGGATCTATGTGCCAATTCAAATAAAAAATACTCCATCCCAACCTGGATAAAAAATGATGAGGTCCAGGGTCTTCAATCTCGTCGTTCGTTAGTACGAATCTAGCCATGTGATTATAGGCATCGAAGTCGAACATGGTTAGAAACCTCTTGATTACCGATCGTTAATGAAAATCATTAACAAGTGCAAGGGAAATCACCATCGATGTCAATGACTCCCAAGGTACAATAGTACAATCCAACTAGTGTGAATAGATGAGTTGAAGTTGAACACTCGATGGAATCTCTCGATCAGGGATCAATGATGTAAATCCACTGTCGAAANAAGAAACCTGCCATTGAGGCATGCAGGCTTTAAGGCACTAAATGATTTCTAAGTCTTGTTCCTGGATAATGAGCTGAGGTTGATAGGAAAAGACTCGTCACAGGAGGGCCTTGATGTATCCCCCATCAAATGACATGAAATAAGTAACAGATTTAGGGTAGAGCAAAGTACGAACATGATTTGAAACTGACACAAGGAAGGCCGACATGGTAGGAATTGACAATTGCAGACGACCTACTCAATAGAGGGCTTGGTTGAACTTCTCTTGAACATATGAATGGCATGACACTGGTCTTGGAAACATTGACTCAAAGACAACCCAAGATATGAACTTGCAGAAAGTCAGACAAGAGACAAATGGATTTCCCAACTCGAATTCAAATGATGAAGGGGGTGTCGTGTTCAAGAGCGACTCTTACTGCCACTGACACAAATACAGAGACACATCTCTTTCCCAAATTCCCCCCCACCATTTATGGCGAGTACCTCTTTATTTTTACGCAAGATTGAGGAGGATAACATATGCTTGTTGATGTAAGCTCATCCTTCAGACGAGTCCCTCGGAGTATGTTTAACGAACACTAAGAAGGAGTGGTTCGGTCCCATGTGGGTCTTTCGATGTTTGTTTAATGAGTCCAAAGATAGAAAACTCAGGGGTTTTTCATATTTTGAGAGTCTGAAAAACACTTAAGGAGAACTCTCCCAGTTCCTTTTTCGTAAAGTAGTTCGATAGGACCGAAAAAGTGATAAACTATCCCCCATCAAATGTTTTCTTCAAATACTTTTACGAGCGTGAAAAGAACAAGGTCGCTCGGTAAGATTTTCATTTTTATAGAGTGCGAACAGAGCTTAAAGGTTACTCTGTAAGTTTCATTATTTTCGTGTTACCATGACAAGTACGAAAAGACGACAAAAGTATACTCGGTTACATTATCATCGATTTTCGAGCACAAAAACGAACAAAGACTAAGCTTGAGGTTTTTCTAAAAAACCCTAAAAAGTAATCGTACACACGACGAAAAATAAAACAAATCGCAAAAAATGTCCATACTTCATTGTTCGAAACCCTAGTCTACCCATCTGTGAGAAACAAAACACTCACGAGACCATTAGGCTGGTAGGTTTTTGAGAAAATATATTTAAATGATATAAAATATTTTTAGAAAAAGTAAAAAATGAGATAAATAGGGGTAAGAACTCATTTTCACTATTTCATTTGTATTTGGTCAAAAAATTGTCTAAGAGCCCTTTTTTCACCTCATATTTCGGTGGTCGATTGTGAGGAGCATAGGCGATCATTCGGTGAACGCTTTGCGTGAAAACAGTGAGTACCTCGTCTTCTTCCTTTTCAATGGTTTAAAATTCATTTCAATCGGTTAAAAGATGATTTTTGGGGTGAATTTTTGGGCCGTAGGCGTGCGTTGAGGCCACCGCAGGTGCCCTATATCGGGGCCTGTGGAAATCAAGGATTTTCGCAGGCACCCATTGGTTCACCTTCAAAAACCCTGCTCTATAACTGAAGCCCAGTTGCGGCGGCCGAAAACCCAAAAAGAAAATGATGCGTTGGACCAAAAAGAATTCCAAAAAATGATGATTGAAGGTGCTAACTTCTTTCTTTCATCTCCATGCATGTATTTTGATAGCAAAAATGTTGGAGTGGAGAGAAAGAGAGCATGAAGATGATGATGCAATAGCTTTGAATGATCTGGGCACCATAAATACCCTACGACAATGTGGTTTGTTAAAGTTCTTCAAGATCCAGGGCATGAGAGCCCAACTAAGACTGTTGGAATATTTGGTCCATATGTGGGACATGGACCAACAAGTATTTCATGTGGGTGTTCATGTGCTTTCCTTGGACATTGAAGATATTTACTTCTTGACAGGGATATCCCGTCGTGGGGTGCAAGTGACCTTAACAAGAGGTCAAGGTGGTGGTTTGTCGATGAATGAATACATTAGACACTATTGTGAACCTGAGGTCGAGCGGTGCAACGGTAAAGTGGCTATCAGAGGGGTTCGTGATCTGACTCTCAGAACCATTCTTTTCAAAATTGCATGGATGGAAGGGAGTGCTTCTCTACACATGGCTCTTCAGAGATACTTTCAGTATGTCGTGGAATGCACAGAACCTCGTGTGTTCAACTAGTGCGATGGCCTCCTCTGCAGTATGAAGATCCAGTTGACCAAGAGCAAGAATGGGGAGCTGAAGCAATTTGGGTATAGATCCATTTTGGTATCTTTTTTCCTGGAAAGAGTCCCTCACTTACGCCTATAGGTAGATTGGAATATACCAGTGCCACGAGATCCATGGATGAAGTGGTGGTGTGATCTCATCTCCTGACATGTAGTGGGCCCCATTATTAAATACAATGATACATTTTTTGATTGATTGGAGCCCCAGATCTTGATGATCGATGAATATGCGTATGTCAGGCTAGATTTTCGCAATGATCCTGACTTGGTGCTACCTAAGGGTTCTCAGTGGGGGGACCTAGGTAAGAAAAACATTTTTCTTTTATGGTGTTTTTGTAAATTTTTTCAAAATATTAAACATTTTTTTATGTTTTCAATCCAATGACTAATCAAAACATCTTGACCATGCAGATGTAGGGCCATTTCGTTCCCCGAGTACATCCCCTATCCAGAGGTGAGGGGAAGCAATGATAGTAGCAGGATGGGATGCGAATGATTATGAAGCAATCGAACCGAATCTGGAGGGTTTGACTGCAGGCATCCCAGATATGTCGATCGACGAGGTTTTGAGGCGTTTCCAGCGCCATACTGTAGGTGTGTCTGGTCCACTGAGACGATTTCTCCGTAGGGCAGCACGAGCAGTAGTGTGTTACCATGAGCAACATCCATGATGTCATTTTGTAGAAGATATGAGCTTCATATTTTGATATTTTGATCTTCGGACGAAAAACAATCTTTTTTGTAAAAAACTTTTATCGTTATATATATACAAACGAGGCTTCTACCGGCTTATTTTTCTTTGTATAATACATGTGATGTGTGATTGGATTTATAAATGTCTTAGATGTTTGTCTAACACATAATTATATAATGCACCATTTAATGTATTTAGACATCTAGGAATTTGTTGATACTCAATATAATCAAAATAACGTTCCAAGAGGCGAATTCGTAAATATAATCGTAACAAAGTAGGACTTCAGATAGCATAGACATTACTTAACTGTAGCACTACTAGCAGCAAATCAAGTCGTATAACCAAGTGACAAATCCCAAGTGAGATAGCATCAGTCAACAACTCGATGACTGTACTATACTTTGCGATATTATTGGTTGCATGACCGAGGCAAACACCGTGTAGACTGATAAGTTCGTTCGTAGGTGCATAGATTGCCCATGCAGCAGAAGCTAGGTTTTGAGTGCTACGACTAGCGCCATCGACGAAGCCAAAGTGGGGTAGCGAAGACTCGGACATCTGGAAACCAAGCACAACGCAAGGTAAGTGGTCGAGGGTAGAAACCAAATAACGAAAAAGCACACAAAAATAGCACACAATAGTATGATACAGTAAAATACAAGAACTCATGCAAAGATAGTCTAAGCATAGTACTTCTTCAAGTAAATCTCATTTCTGGGTTCACTCAAAGGAATTCCATCATAATCTACTAACTCATAGGCTCCCTTCTCCAACACTCGTTTTACGATATAAGGGCCTCGCCACATAGCCTCGAATTTTCCAGCTCCTAGCAAATAATGATCTTGTTCATAGAGGAGAACTAGATCACCCTCAGAGAAAACACGTGGCTTGACATGCTTTTCGTATTGGGCTTTGACGCATTTCTTATGGGTTTCAATAACTAGGGTGGCATCACAACAGGCTTCGTCTAATTGCATAAGATACAACAGATGTTCTTCTTCAGTAGAGGTGTTTGGGAGAAGTTCAACGGCTAGTTTTAATGATGGAATCCCACATTCAATTGGTAGGACCGCTTCTATACCATACACTAATTGGAAGGGTGTAAACCCCATGGAAGACTTCACGGACGTCCGATAGGCCCATAATGTTGAAAACAACATCGTGTGCCAACTCATTTTGTGAATTCATATAATCCGTTGAAGCATGGTGATAAGAACCTTATTGATTGCTTCAACTTGACCATTGGCCTGCGGATAGTAGGGGGTTGATTTTTCATGTCGAAGACCCAACCTTTTTGTAAGCTTAGACATCATGAAGTTTCAAAAGTGGCTACTGTGATCAGTGACGATAGACTGTGGAATTCCAAATTGTGTGATGATGTGATTGAATATGAATAGGGCTGCAGTTTTTCTTGTATTGTCGAATGTAGGCATCGCCTCGGCCCATTTCGTGAAATAATCCATGGCTACAATAATGTATCCATGCCCCCCGGCCTAGTGAGGGTTACAGGTCATGAAAGCAATACCCCATTTAGTGAAAGTTCCAACGGAAACTACAGGGTGTAAGGGAGCGGGATAAGATCTTATCTTATGATTGTATGTTTGGCGAGCATGAAATTTCTGGACGACAGTTATATAATCTTTAAATAAAGAAAGCTAGAAGTACCTTGCTCGCGAGATTTTTTGGCAGTAACATACCCGGACATATGACCGCCACATGCTCCAAAGTGGAATTCATTCAAAGATTTATCGGCCTCATCAAAGGTGAGACAACATCAAAATATAGAGTCAACACCACCATGATAAAGAGTGTCACCGAGAATGATGTATTGATGGGCTTGATAGCGGATGCGACGATGGTCTGTACTAGAGAGGTCTGGATGGAAAGTTTGAGTCTGGAGATAAATGATAATATCTCCATACCAATCATCATCAGCACTGATTAGAAAAAGGGATTCGTCTGGTAGAGAATCCTCTGTTACATTCTATGTCTTAGTGTAGGGAAGGTCACATATTAGTTCGGCAAACACCAAGGATTTCATAGAATTAGCGCATTCGAATTCTAAGTCAAACTCCTGGAGAATCACTATCCATTTGGAGTATTTTCCCCCTAGCAATTGGCGTGTAAGAATGTGTTGCATAGGGTTGCAATCGGAAATTACAGTGGTCTTGTATAATAGAATATAGTGACATAAATGCTGGACAGCTTGAACAGCTTCCAGGGCCAGTTTTTCAACATGTATGTACTTGGCTTCGGTAGTCGTGAGACTCTAAGTCAAATAATAAATGACATGTTCGTCATGTAAATCGTCTTCTTGGACCAGAACCATGGCAATGGTAGAGTCTGAAGTAGCGAGATAAAGGAAATAATCTCAACTATAATCGGGTGGGAAAAGGAGTGGGGTACGAGTTAAAATCAGTTTCAAAGTGTCGAAGGCTTTGTTGGCAGTGGTGTCCCATACAAACTTAGAGCCCGTCTTTAGTAGTCGAGTAAATCCGAGTGTTAACTCAGCATAGTTTTGGATAAAATGACGTAGAAAGTTTGCCTTCCCTTGCAAACTTTGTAGCTGGCGAAGTGAGGAAGGAGGAGGGAGATTGAGGATCGCCTCAACCTTCAAAGGATCTACCCTAATTCGCTAACGTGACACAATAAATCCTAGGAGTCAGCCGGAATCCACACAAAAGACACATTTATGTGGGTTTAAGCATATACGATAGAACCGACAACGAAGGAAAATGGCTCGGAGGTGGGTCGGATGATCACTACGATGCATGGAATGCGTTGGTAGATCATCTAAATATCGCATAAGACATCACACGTTGAAATAAGACAACGACGTTCTTCAAACCGAAGGGTAGTTTCCGGTAGGAAAAGGTGCCCCAAGGACAAATGAAAGCGGTTTTGTGTTGATCCGTGGGTAAGATATTGATTTGATTATATCCAGAGAAACCATCCATCAAAGAGAAGATTTCACTTCCGACGCAATCGTCGACAATTTGGTCAATGAGGGGGGTAGGAAAGTTGTCCTTGGGACAAGATTTGTTGATATCCCTATAATCAACACAGACACGGATCGTACCTTGTTTCTTGTTAACCAGAACTAGATTGGATACCCAATCAGTCAAAGCCACAGGATAAATAAAGCTAGCTCTAAGAAGTTTCTTTACTTCAAGATTGATAGCAGCTGCTTTACGGGGGTGGATTGGGTGAAGTCTTTGCCGAATGGGTTTAGCCTCCAGGTAGGTCTTAATTTCATGAACAAAAATATCAAGGTCAATACCTGGCATCTCTTTGTAGCTCCACGCGAAGATTTCACAAAATTCTTGAAAAAGTGACTTATATGTGACAACCTCATCGGTGGAACATGAAGCTTCGATGTGGACATTTTCGACAACTTTGGGTTTAATAGATATGTCAAGAGGGGTGGTGGGTGAAATGTTACTTAAGTTCCCTTCATATAACACATTGTGTGTGGATTCAAGAACCGAAGAAATAACAACAATGGTCGACAGAGTCGAGATCCGTTGGTAGCTCTCGAGGGTGTGTTGTTCAAGAAAGAGAATGGAATGATGATGCCCATCATCCCAAGGGGTACATTCCATTGACATAACCAAAATAATCATCTCGTCCATGGGAAAAATAACATGGAACAGGTCAGGAGACAAATCAGCGAGAGAGGGAGTAGAAGGGACAGCTGATTGAATGGTTTGGTAAGTGGATTCAATCGGACTTAAAGGCATCTGGTCGTCATAGTGAAGATAATCACCAGGTTCGAATGCTATCCACGGGTGAGAAGACGCGGGACTTTCACAGACGGAGGTAAAAATCATGTCAATCGAGGCAACCAAAGGAGGCAGAACGTCGGGTGGTGGGATCGGAAACGTACCCTTTAGAGTTGAATCTTTTAGTAGACCCACACTGACATTCTCGTACCCAGGAGTGTCTTTGCAATGAAAGGTACGTTGTTGGTACGTGTATAAGAGTTAAAGAAGGCCAGTTGGTCTACTGTAACTACTTTTCCCTGATGTGGAAAACACACGATATGGAAAAGAATAGACAGGACTACACGTATGGAACCGATCTAGCTATGACCAAGTAAAAGGTTGTAATCAAGAGGTGTGTCAAAGACCTCAACTTCAATGTTGACCATTTTGCCTTCTAACGTAATAGACAATGAAGGGAGTACACCGTAAGGTTTAAAGCCAAAGCCATTAAAGGCTTTGAGCGTGTTGTGTGATTCAGTTAAGGAAGGACAGCCAATGGCTTTCCAGCAGGCAGTAGACATGACACACGTCAAGGCACCCTCGTCAATAATTGTTCTACAAATGTTCTCGTCGATGACAACAACTTGTATTTGAAATGCGAGCTGAGGGGGTAACATCGGAATGTGATCTTCCAAGTCAAAGATTATTAAATTTGTATGCATAGGGTTGATTCCAAAGATAGATTTCAACAGTTCCTTTCGTTGTGTAGGACAACTCTAAAGGACTTCGAGGGCTGACATAGTGGACGGTGCTTGTGCCAGATCCTTCACAATATTGTAGTTCTGGGTAGCATGAACATGAGGATTGGAAGCAGACTTTCGAACCATGCCCTTAGGAGGAGGGCGGAGGACTGTATCGAGGTTTGGTCATTCGAGATGAAGAGGACAATTGGAAGGTGGAGTCGAGGGAGATTGTTGAACCAACTAAGGTGGTATATTGTCAACTTTCTCCTTGGAGGAAGAGTAATCTTTGGCATGAGTGGTAAGTTCTTCTTTGAATCACCGTTACACATAAGTACGTAGGAGGTAGCAGAGGAAGAAGGTTGATCATGGATGACCAATTGAGCCTATTGTTGAGAAGGGAAGGGTTGAGACAAGATGACAGGTGTAGGAGGTTTTGGGGTCCCTTGAAGGAACTTCGTGACCTCGGCACATCTTGGACAGTCCTTCATGTAGTGGTCATCACCATAGATAAGGCAAGGATAGCGAGGTTGGCATTTGTCCTTATCATCAGCAGGTTGTGACTTAGTCTTGTCGGATTGTGGGTTGTTATTTTTATCCTCCTTATTCCTACCCTTCCCTTTTTTAGATTTATTCTTACCAGTAGGAGTCGATTGAACAACGTTCACTTCTGAAGTTTTACAGGTGGGAGGAGTGGGCGTCAGAGCAGTTTGAACATTAGAAGCATGGGATTTGGGATTGGTGTGAGAGGTCTACGTAGATTGAGGTTGAGCATAGAAAGTACCTATAACACCATCAGCAGCATGAGAAGTTGTTGGGGTTGTTGAGGTGGTCGTGGTAGAAGGACGAGGTGCGTCAGGGAGCAGATCGTAAAGAGTACCCATTTGTGAATAAACGAGATCGAGGTACTGGGCACGATTGATCTCCTATTCTCTTGTGACAACTCCACCCATGGAAATGACATGAGATATGTCATTCATGAAGGATTTTGTGAACCATTCCACCAATAACTAATCAAGAAGATTGAGTTTTATTAAACGTTGTCTTCGTCTCCACTCATGAATGTGATCAGAGATATGAGTGGCTTTATTTTTCTTGAAAGAACTCAAAATATTGGTTCCCATTTCATAACGGATTAACAACTGGTAGTGAGTGAGGAAAGCCATGTCTAGGGTATTAAAATCGAAAAAGAAGCCTCGTGGTAATTTTATATACCACTTCACGGTTGAACCTGTGAGAGTTCATTGAAAAAGATGTAACCGAATGGAGTCATCCATCAAAGATTTAGATGAACACCAAAGGTGGAAATTCATTACATGATTGTTCGAATCCTCTCTTGGTTTACCATCGAACTTAGGAATGTCTTATGGTAATTTGGTCGATATGACAGGCCAATGAGGAGAGTGATGGATATGGTCATTCAAAATTCTAGACAAATCAGGAAGGTCCAAAGTGGCCAAAAAGGGAAACTGTCTATTCACTTGAGGATATTGGTGGCTTTGGGGAGGAATCCCCGTCGGTATACCAGTAGGACCATAAGCAGTTTGTGCATAGGGCATAGGTCCTGATATATTAGGTCGATGATGGGGAGGCATGTAGCCCATGGGGTTGCATTGGTTAGGGATGTTCCCTTGGAAAGGGGTATTGGACTGAACATTCGGGCCCCAAGTGGGATTCAAAGAACCCAGATATGGATGACCGTAGCTAGGGGGTACCGAAACACTATCTTGAGAAGGTTTCCCCCCAGAGGGTTGTGGGTTTCCTTGAAGGTTCCAAAGGTGAGCTAACAAGTTTGACATGCTCGGTCCAGATTGTGAATTATAACTTCCAACCTTAGAATGTCCTCCATGTGGAGAAGGTACCCCAATTTGAGTGTGACCCCCAGATTGAGGTTTCCCCCCAGCATAAGATTACCCTCCAATGGGAATCTAGTAACCGGAAGTGAGTATATGATGAGTGATTCCAATTGGATTGGAGCCACTAGGGCTAGATCTGCCATGAAGAGGTGGATAAGACCCTCCGGAGAGGACCTGGGAAGGTGTGGGAACATAACTAGCAGAGGTATTATGCCCAAGTGGTACTTCGGATGATATTTGGGTATGGATGGTAGCAGAAGGGTTCAAAGCATGATACCCAAAGGGGAGGGAAGGGGTAGGTCTATAGGAACATGGTGTACCAATGGGATCATGGTTAACCACTGTATTCCTGGTGGGAATAGTAGTAGCACGAGGGACCATCATAGAGTGGTCCAGTTGAAAAGGGATGGTTGAACTAGGACTAACTGACTGTGCATCTGAACCAACGAAGAGATAGGCAGTTGTACTAGAAAAATGAACTAGGGATAATGTGAGGGTGGCAGACGTCTCAAGTAGCTCAGGGATGGCAGGTATATCCGCTCCTACCCCTGAGCCATAAAGGTATCACACCGTACGAGGTGGGATTCTAACTATGTCAGTAGTTCAGAAGGAATCATCAGCTCCAAAAGGTCTGGTTAGAGTTCCAGAAGAAAAAACAACAAGTTCCTCGGCTAAATTCATTCGGAGAAAACGTCTTTCGTATCCAGGAGGGATGCAGAAAGATTCCATAGAATCGGAAATAATTCAGAAACTTTACAAAGAGGTTGAACCTTCTTCTTGTATTATGTTGGTATCCTAGACCTCACTCTGTTGAGGAGAGCCCTCCAATGTATGAGGGGGTATAGGGGTAGAATCTTCCATGTTTTCCAGTGGAAGTCCCTATACCCTGCGTGAACGAAGGGGAGGGTCTATGTTGATGGAGCCAAAAATTCTGCAAAAAAAAATTATAGCCACTATGAAAAAAAACAACACTTGCTAATAAAATCTAGAGTTCAAACCAGGCAAACAAATCTTCTCGTTTTGAAGTCACTAGTTGGTGATGAAATCCAACGTCGCAAGACCGAGATAAAAAGGGGTTGGGCTAGGGTGGAAAAGTTACATTGACAACCTACTTAACAGACTTACACTCTAGTGCAAGATCCCACACATAATCATGAGTATACCCTCCAAGGATCCTGATTGAGTCTGGCCAATGTCAATTCGAGGTACCGTGAAGACTTGCCCCTCCACAGTCACCTTGTGTAAGACCCTAAGAAGATAGGCTACTAAAGTTACCACAAACAACAGTGATTCCTGGGGAAACAGTCGAAAATCTGATCCACATGCAAGGGCAGGGTATCGACCCCAAAATCAACTTGAGAGGCTTCCACTCATCAGTGTGGGTATACCTTCAAGCGACCCCCATAATATGTGCAATCTCTACACTGAGACCAATGAAGCAGGGTGAGTAACTCTGCCAATCTCAATGTGACCTCAGGTTTGACCCTTGTGTGAGAAGGGCTTCCCAGGACAAAATGTTGTAAATGGATTTGAACACTCCCTATCACAAGATACTATTGTGTGTTTTGTGCTTTGGAGAGTGTGTCTCGCTACCTATTCCAAAGCTCTAGCCTAGCTAATGTTGGTGTAAAAGAGCCATAGAAAATAAAAGTTACTACTTGAGTTTTAAATTTCGCAGTTTTTTAGAGGTTGGTGTTACTCAAGAGGTAGGCGGGAATGAAACCAATGTTGTGTAAGATTTCGACCCAATAACGTGCAAATAGAAATGAATGATGCAAACTTGCGTTCGATGAATTCTATCTACAGTAAGGAGAAGGTATTTTTCTGGAACAATGTGAACTACGACGTACAATTCCTTTTCTTTGAATGTAATACTAGACAATCATCAACAATGTAATTTCACTATTCGTTCTCTTTCAATTTTTTGAATGCCAATATTTTCTGTATAAATGATTACCTAAAAGACTGAAAGACTTTAATTTTTTCCTTTCAAAAACCAAAATAGGGATGGAATTGAGAAAGGATAAGCAATCAATGAAAATAAAACACTCAACAAGCACCCAAATTGATCTTTCAATGGAGATAAAAATAAAAAATGACAAGAAAATGTTTCTTCAAATGTGAATAAAAAATGGTCTTCTGATCATTAAGCAATCCAGAATGTGTAACCAACCTAAAACTTCAAATCCGATCGAATATTTTTAATCGAACAAGCACTCAGACACAAATCCAGAGATTATACCCTTGTCGATAAAAATCAAAAACAAAAATTGGAAAAAGATCAAAAGAGAGGTGTTCGATCTCCGAAACGAATCAAGAGCAAGCTTAAACATAAAAAAAAAGTCAAGAACTGGCATTAAAAATCCTTTCCCAACTGACTAAAGAAAAACTGGGCAACATTAGAGGCCGAAACCCAACCCCAAAAAAAAAAAATCAAGCGCCACCGCAGGCTGGCAGAATAACACAGTGCGGAAATGAAGAGTTTCTACAGGCAAGAAACAGACAGGGTGAGAAAATACCGCACTGAAGTAAACCACCAGGGTGCGGAAATCAAAGGTTTATGCAGGCTATCTATAAGGTGCAGTGCGGAAGTGTTTGAAAAATCAAGAAATTTGGAGAGAAGGGAAAAGCATCTAAGTGGAATTTCAAACCCAAAGAGTTTGAATGGATCTCCCACAGACTCAGAGACTGATTTCAAGTAAAAAGATTAGGTCAAAAGCGAATGGCCAACAAAAAACCACAATCAAGTTGTTCCTCCCCAGTGGATTCGCCAATTTTTTTATTGGGTAAATCGGTAGATGCAGACATGAAATAATCCCCCTAGATCCACCTGGATCTAGAACAAAACGAGATGAAACAAGATGCTTTCCCTAAGTTGTGATCATTGAGTTTACTACCAAAGGAGGAATAGATAACATACCTTATGAATCACTTTCTTATATCTGTGTTGTCCCTGCTTCACTCCAGTGCTTCTGCGAGATCAAATTTGTAATGACACAAGCCACCAACCAACGTGAAAGCAACAATAGTAGAATTCAATGACAACCTAAACATGTGATCAAGGAATCATGTAATAAAATACTAATCATTTTATGGGAAAGAGAGGTGCCACCATATTATATTAATGAAAAGTAGAAGATACAACCGAATTGCCTTGATGTTGCAAATTCCCTTTTAGTGGTCCTTTGTTCCAACACACACATACACTTGCTCTGAAATCCGCATGAAGATAATCCACAAAATCTTGATGGGCAAATGGTGGCCTCAATCATCACTAGAAACAAGATTCTTCACACAATCTTTAGCCTATTCTTTCATCAATTCTCTGCTTAATCTTGCTTAATCTTTTCCATGAGAAGCCCATGATTATATAGGAGAAGGTGAAGTGGTTAAAGGGATGAGGATGATCCCACCAAATCATAGAAACCAAAAGGATTGCAACCATACGGATGCCACCTCACATTCTAGAAGATTCCCCTTCTAGAAATTTCGTGAAACCTCTTTCCTCTTTTAGCTTTGGAACGCCGCCACACCCTGCCTATATAGCAGCCTATGGAAACCTCGCAAGCCAGCTATAGGGCAACCTGCAGAAATCATATATTTCCGCACTGTGTAATATATGCAGCCTGCAGACCCTTTCTAAAAAGTAGTCTTGTAGAGGAGGAAAGAAGTTGCTTTTCTCAGGCAAAAAGTCATGTTGGGAGCCTGATAACATGTTTGTGAAATCATCATTAGGGTGACCAAAATAATGTGTAACACACTTCAAACTTTTGGAAGGGATTATTTAAAGGATTTGGGACCAATTTGAATTTTATCACAACATATCACCCTGAATAAGATGGGAAAACAAAAAGGGTCAATCGGGTGATTAAGGATATGCTAAGAATGTATGTGATGGATAAACCATCAAAATGGGAACATTATTTATATTAAGTTGAGTTTGCTTATAATAATGGGTATCATACATATTTAAAGATGATCCCATTTGAAGCATTATATGGCAGAAAGTGCAACATGCTAATGAGTTGGGACAACCCGGCAGATAGAGCAATGGTTGGGCCATAATTACTAAGAAAAATGGAAGAACAAATGGTGAAAATAAAGCAGAATTTAAAGGCTACACATGATAGGCAGAAAAGTTATGCAGACAAAGGCATAAAACACGTATAATTTAAAGTGGGAGATCATGTCTTCTTAAAAGTGAAAGCTAAGAAGAGTTCACTTAAATTGGGGATTTGTCCACAGTTGGCAGCAAGATATTGTGGACCATTTGAGATCTTGGAAAGGATTGATCATGTTGCATAAATGCTTGCACTGGTTACATCCATGTGAATACATGTGTTTCATGTGTTTTTGCTTAAAAAGCATGTGTCTAATGTTAATCATGTAATTGTTTGGAATGTGATTTAGGTGGAGCAAGAAGGTGACTTCCGAGTTCAGTCGATGTGCATATTGGACAGGAAATTCAAGTTGCTCTGAAATCAAGCAATATGATTGGTAAAGGTCCAGTGGACATGTTATGGTTTTGAATATTCAACATGGGATCATGAGTATGCCATGAGGGAGGAGTGCCCACATCTTTTTGGATATTTTTGAAGAATTATTGTTGTACATAGGTATATAATGCACCGAGGACAGTGCATAAATAAGGGGATGGGAATGTAATACCCCTAGGAAAAATCCCAATTGTAAATGTACATATGATTTATAGGCTAATGAGCCAGGATTTTTTTGGCCAGAGTGCCTTTGTATATATGTTTGGAGGCCAGAGTGACTATGTGATTTAGGTCAGGGAGCCCATGATTTGAAAGGTCAGTGGGACTAACAAATGTAATATGTAATCACAGACGATGATATTAATAAAATACATCATTGTTGCAGACCAAATCAAACAAAATGAGTATGGGGGGCTATGACTCCACGAGAGGGAAATAGGGATAAGAGCTTAAGGAAGAAGGGATAAGTCAAGGGGGCTTAAGCCAAGGGAGTATTATAATATTATTCCTAAATTCAAATGTCATGTGATATAATTTTGTCCTAAGTTCCTAAATGTTGGGAATGAATCACCAAGTGGAGTCAAAGGTAGTTCATAAGGTGACAAGTGTCAAGTTAAGAACATGAAAATATGTTGTTGGGAATTAGTGTAATTCCATCGTTCATTCCATCATTCACTCAATCAGGGGAATACATCATGTGTACCTTCATTAGAGAGGGTAAGGGAAGTTGGTTACCCTATAAATCCTTGGTGGTTTGAGATGGAGAAATAGGTTGTCAAACCTATGGAGCATTCTCTTTTGGTGAGATAATTGTTGGATTAGTGGGTGTGAAGCTCTTAGAGAAGCCTTGTGTTCCAGGTGCTACAGAGCTCTGAGATTTCTTGTCCAGCCTGTTGTTGAAGCCTTGGAAGAGAAGTGGGACAACCAGAGGACTGTTGAGGAGAGAAGGGGTGCACTTCCTGGGGTGGAAAAAGATGTGGGGAATGAGAGGCTATGAGTTGGGAATTGTTGTTGGAGTTGGAACCTGGGCTTGTCTTTTGTTGAGTTGTTTTTCAGACCTTAGTTTGGCTTAGGTATCCTTTTCCCTGATAGAGTCATAACCCCAACTCATGGGTGACCTATTGTTGAGAGTTTATGAACAGTAGAGGCTATGGATGGGAGGAACGTCCGAGGTCTACAACCAGTTGGTTATTTAATTAAAAGATAAGTGTCTTTTATGTGCTTTTGATGTTTATTGTGTGTTTAATTATATTATGTTGTAATTGTATATAATTATGTATGGATTATATGTTGTAGAACTGCATAATTGTGTTCATATGCAAGGCATTTAGTTATTGATGGTATCAAAGAAAACATTTTGTGTGGTGTGGCCCACCCTGGGTGGTTGGGGACATTACAAAGGATATATTCTTGCCATTAGGAAGTAGTAAGCTTGAATCCAGGGAAGTTTTAGGCTTGGCTCCAAAAATCCAACCTTGAAATGTTGGTTCTCTTTTACCTTAGTATAGCTAGCAAACTGTTGTTTCTGAAGATTGTACTCTGTCATTAACTTTAGCATGGCCTTTTTTAATATATAATTTCCCTCTTTTCTGTTAAAAAAAATTATTAACACTTATAACACATTATTATAAAAAAAATTGCAATAATTTGAAATTTTTGTACTTTTAGAAGTAAAACCTTTATACTTGTTTTCATATTTTCTTTGAGTCTCTATATATTGTAGTAAGTTTATTAAGCAACCTTGATCACATAATTATAATTATAATATTATATCTTAGTCAAATAATTTAATCTAAAAGTAGGTTTGTTATGCAATCTATACAAATGATTACAGAGTTATAATATTATATTTTGAAAAAGAAATAATTTTAAGTTTTAGAGTTATAATATTATATTTTGAAAAAGAAATAATTTTAAGTTTTAAATTGTTCAAACTTAAATGATTTAAAAGTACGTTTATTATGCAATCTATACAAATGATTACATTGTTATAATATTATATTTTGAAAGAAAAATAAATAAATTGTTCAAACTTGTTAAATGATTACACAATTGTGAAAAAATATTAGTTTAAATTTTTAAATTGTTCAAATTTCTTAAGTCAAGAGGAACAACTTGTGATAACTTAAAAGAGGTAATGATCGACATGAACACAACTAGTAACTTATGAGACACACCCAATAATTTGAACTTTTATGCTTTTAGCGACCTTTGCATTTGCCTTCATATTTTTTTAGGTTTATTATAATGTAGATACCCAAAATTTTAATACATCTTATCAAAATTTTAAATTTAGTAGTATGTTTATTATACAATCTATATAAATGATAAAAAAAAATTTCTCTATATATATATTATCTAATTTTAAGGTTGTGGTAAAGTCAGACACTAAATTGGTGTATAATACTCCCTTGTTTGTGGGACAAGGGACTCCTTCCGCGTAGTGATTTGACTGTTAAAGTATACAGAGGTTTACATACCCTACCCCCCTCTCTATTTGAATTTGTGACCTCTAAGGAGGAAACACATGTTCTTAACCATTAGG
>JASDQU010586054.1:28791-39853 GCA_032191745.1 Picea mariana | reverse complement strand
GGGAATAACATCACATAAGATCTCGTATCTATAACCCCCTATATTAAATTCAACTAAACATTGTTTAGTGACAGTTACCTAATGTCCTTTTTGCAACCACGAAACTTTATATGGACTCAGATGTGCAACTGTCTCCAATTCCATCTTTTCTACCATCTCTGTGGATACTAGATTATCTGTGCTTCCACTATCCACTATCACCTTGCATACCCTATCCTTTGTCTTGCAAGTAGTCCTAAACAAACTGATCCTCTAGACTGGATTTTCCACTTCCTTCTCTGACTTCAAGAGAATTTTCCTCATCATTAAGGATCTCCTGCCTTCTGCATCTTCTTCCTCAACATTTCACCTTTGCACTTAAGAAATGTGAGCTTCACCTCCTCCATATCTTTTTCTATTGGGACATTCCTAAGAATTGTGTCCAATCTTTCCATAGATGAAACACTTTACTTCACCACCTCTGCCTCTTCCTCTTACTCTTTCTTAAGGATAAGTGTTCCTATCGGCATATTGTCTCCCTTGTGAACTTCCTCCCCTTTCTAGGTGATTATGAGGCTTCTTTTATTAATCCTTGGGCTTCTTTACTCTATCTTGGGCAACTTCTTTGCCTCTTCTCTAACTTCTACCTCTACCCCTTTCACCTTGCTTTCGGTCCAATTTGTCTTATGCCTTCAAAGCAATCTGATAAGCATCTTCTACATTCCTGATTGTCACCATGGTCATCTCATCCTAAATCTCATATCTCAAGCCATTCATATATATGACGAACTTTTCATCATCACTCTCACAATGACCATCTCTAATGTTTATCCTGTAAAAATCCTCAGTGTATTCCTTCACTGTCATCCCTTTCTGTCTCAAATTCTACATTCTTCGAAACAGATTGATTTGGTAATCCTTGGGTATAAATTTGGCTTTCATCTTGGCAACCATTCTGTCCCAAATTTTGATTCTTTGTTTACCTTTGCAATGTATGTCAGCCTGTAGTTCATCCCACCACAATGCTGCATGCCCTTTCAGTCTAGTGACAATGTGATTTACTTTCTTTTCCTCTTATATATCTTCATAATCAAAGTATTTATCCATATCTCTAAACCAATCTAGTATCTCTTCAATGTCCAAGATGCCTTCATACATTGGGATATCCATGTTTTCTCTGGCACCTATCCTTGCAACATATTTAAATAGACGTTCATCTGTAGCATCTTCGGCTACAACTTCTTCTCCTGCTCTAGCTTCATTCTCACTTTCGACCTCACTGATATATACAACATCAGGTGCTCGCCTATGTGTCATTTCCATAGCATCCAATCGAGCATGAAGTTATCTCATCTCCCTTTCCACGGCTGGATGGGGCATCAGTCTTTCTTGACGTCTTCTTGGCAGCATTGTTTCAATATGTCCACGTAGAATTCAAGTCACAACTTTCCTTTTGTCCTCTCCTGCCTACAAAAAACAATGATTGTAAGATCTGATACCACCTGACACAACATTTTACCTTAGCAGGGTCTGTTGACCTCTCGGTCTATGGATCTTTGTATTCCTCTGAGCCGACATGGCTTCTTGGTCCACACTGGAACCTTCAATTTACATATAAACCACAGGTCTCCTTTTACGAACCCCGCTTGAGCAAGTAACACTAGGCACAAGTTCTTCCCACATGACCACCCGCGACGACCATGAGCCTAAACAAAGGCACTTCGGATTTCATGATTTCGAGAATTTCATTGCGAGTCGTCCCGACTCCTCCAATTTTCGAAACTCTGAAACGGGCTAATGGTCTCTAGATCCTTCCATATACTTCCATCCATGGGACCTCATGCTATGGTCTGGGGACCAGTTTCCAAGTGCTATAGGACTTTGTGACTTGCGAATCCACGATGCAACTCTTCTCCCTTTTTCTGAAGTCTAAACTTGTGTCTTCCTCGCCACAGATCAACGGTCCTGACCCTCCCATGATCCGACGGTCTGGACTCTTCTTTCGCAAATTCAGGACTTTGTGACTTATGACTTCCAAGTTAAAAATTCCTCCACTCTCCTGACTTCTGAAATTTCTATATTCAAAGCACCAAATCGACGGCTCTCGCCTAGTCAAATCTGACGGCTGCTACCTCTCCTAAGCTTGCAAGCATTGAAATACTCTCTCTTTTATCCTCTTTGCAACTCCTATGGATCTAATAGTCCATGAATATCAACGTTTCTCCCTCCGAGAATATCCACCATCCGTTCAGGTTCTCGATGGTTCCTGGCAAAATAACTCGGCGTCTTTTCTCCCGAGCTTGATTCCGTGAGGTGACTTCAAACCTCGTCTTTTCTCTGGACTTCTCCAAGTCTCTATCCTTCCTGAGCTTGTTCCTTGCTGCAAACTCAAGGTTTCTAAGGAATCATGTATGCACTCCTTATGGATTTCACAATAACCTCTGGTTATTTGAACCCTCCAACTCTGTGCACTCCTTGCGATGGAAGTTCTTCAACCACTCACCTGGGTTGGAAAAGATTAAGACTATCCTCAACCTGCACACACCTTGCACGGCTCTGTGATATACTTTCACTTATTCTAGTATAAGATCAACAGTATCTCTCTTGAGCTTGCTAAGATAAAACTCATAATATTGTCAACGCACTCCTTGCGGACTTTCATTGCACTCCTTGCAGGAATTCTTAGGAAGAGAAACAATTGAAGCTTATACTCTCCCTCTCACGGACTTCATACATTCAACATGAAATCTCATGCACACACAACATTGAAACAAATGCATAACAAAGTATATAAGCAAATTGTAAACATACCATTCAATAGATGCAAACAGTAATCATAAAACACCATGAAATTGGGTTCAAAGCATCCTTATATTAATTCAAGTGTTTTTGTACATGGGTTCAATAACAACAACTATCTTGATCCAGATTATTTTTGGTACGAAATGAGAACGGAGATATAAAACATAAATATTTAGAGATATTGCAATAGAGACAACAATATAACAGAGATATAGCAGAAATAACAAGAGTCACAAATATACAGTAATACATGATTTCTATTAATGAAATAAATGTACAGAGACTGTAAAATATAGAGTGAAAGACTCGCTAGAATGGTGGCAGCTTATTTATGAGAAGAGATGTGAAGGCTACTCACATCCATGAGAAGATCATTACAATGAGGCTCTAAGGGCCTTTTTAACAAAAGTAAAATCCAAAACCCTAACCCCGGAAGATGGAAAGCCAAAAGGTTTGTGGGCCCCGATGGGGGTAGTTGATACGTCAACTTCCCAGGGGTGTAACTTTTGCATACGATCTTCATTTGGGGTACTCAATAGCTTGTTGGAAAGATCTATCCGAGAACTACAACTTTTGGGTGAGTAACATGATCCCCGTTTCTCCCCGTTTTCTCAAAAAACATCGTTTAGAGCCTCAAAATGGCCCCGGAAGTTAAAAACTACTAAAAATAGTAAATTACCAAAATTGCCCGAAACATGTTTTGTGTCAGTTGGAGAAGGTGGGTGGCCACCAATATCCACCTGGATCATATCTTCTCATACAACTTCTACAACCTCTATTCTTCTCCCTCTCCTATGCTCTCTTGCTCTACTACTACTACTACTAATGAGAATGATGCAATACAATACAATACATACGAGGGAGATTTCTTCAGTTTTCTCTCCGACAACTCTAAGATATCTTATCGAATTAAAGACTACAACTACTTTACATTTATTACAAAGAATTCGTACAACCGACATATGAGAGCAAACGCTCAAGATCTGTATTACAATCCCCAAAACATTAAAAGCAATTACATCCTTCCAACTATTACATTTGTGGTTTTCTCTTTTAAAATTCAGAATATCTTCAAAATGTGCGCTAGTGTATATCCAATTGTCCTCCACTCGCGCTTGCTTTGCTGGTGATGCTCCTACATCAAAATGTCTTTTTATGTTTGTCACAGTTTGATGTTGTGATCCACATTGTGACAACATACCTATTATAATCACATTGCGATGCCGATTTATGATCATCAGATTGCCACATTACTATGTTCAATAGATTGTGACACATTGCAAGGTTTCACTCCACATTATGAAGACATGCCTACATTCGTCACATTGTAACGTCAATTTTTTTTCATCATATTGGCACGTTACTATGTTGAGTAGATTGCAACATAACTATGTTCGTCAGATTCCAACATTACTTTGTTCGTCAATGTGTGACATTACTATGTTTGACACAATGTAACATTACTATGTTTGTCATGTTGTAACGTCCAATTTTGTTCATCAGATTGCAACGTTGGGGGCATGTTCATCATATGACAAGGTTGGTTTTTGTTCCACAGATTATAAAAAAGAAGTTTTAGCAAAGTTTAAAAAAAAATCTAACTAAGTGTCTCTTTTGTGAAAAAGATAAGAACTTTTAACTCATATAATAATAATGTTTTTTTCTTAAATCAAATATTAATTATATAATGTCTTTTTCTTGATATAAGACTCTCTTCTTCATATAATTTCTTTTTCTTGATATTATGTATTAATATATTTTGTAACCAAATAATAAATGTAATGTCTTCTTTCTGAATATAATAAATATAATCAAATAATCATATAATATATTTTTCTTGATATAATAATAATGCTTTTTACTTAAATCAAATATTAATAATTGATATTGATATTGTCTTTTTCTTAATATAATGTAATAATATATTAATAATGCATTTTTCTTATATAATAAATGTAGTCAAATAATTAATATAATGAAGGTTTTTTTTTTCTCACATTATGACGAAAGGTTTGTGTTTCTCACATTATGGTGTTGGAATAGGTATGTCATAGTTCAAAAATGGGTTATGTTCATGAAATTACGATTTCAGGAAATGTTTGTCTCATTGCAATATTTTTTTATGTTTGACACATTCGCACATTGGGTTCTGTACATCACATTGTGACAATGTGTTGTATTCGTCCCATTGCAACATTTGGAAATGCCTATCATAATGCGATGTTAGGACATGTGCACCACATTGCAACGTGACGATATAGTCATCACATTGCGATGATATACCTATGTTTTTCACATTGCGATGTCCATTTATGTTTGTCACATTGTTATAACAATTCTATGTTTGTCAAATTACGACGTCCATAAATGTTCATCACATTGCGATGTCCCTATATGTTCGTCACATTGTGATGTTACTATTTTTGGTAGATTGCAATGCTACTATGATCGACACATTGCGACGTTTGGAAATGTTTGTGAGATTGTGACTTTTGTATATGTTCGTCACATTGTGACACCCATATATGTTTGTGACATTGTGACGTTACTATGTTTGATTGATTTCAATGTTACTATGTTCGACATATTGGAATGTTTGCAAATGTTTGTCATAGTGTGACATTGAGATATGTCTATCACATTTTACCGTGAGGAAATGTCCGTCATATTGTGATGATAGGGCAATGTGTGACATATTGTGATGTTACTATCCACATTGTGATGACATGCCTATGTTCGTCACATTGTGATGCTACTATGTTTGGTAGATTGCAACATTACTATGTTTGTCACATTGAGACGTTACTATGTTCGTCACATTGCAATGTTATATGTTTGTCTCTTATTGTGACATTACTATGTTTGGTAGATTGCAACATTACTATGTTTGATACATTGCAATGTTAGGAAATGTTTGTCACGTTGTGACGTCAGGATATATCTATCACATTACAACATGAGGAAATTTTTGTCACATTGCGATGACAAGGTGATATGTGATGCATTTTGATGTCTCTTTATGTTCATCACATTATGACGCTAATTTATATTCATCATATTGAGAGGTTAATATGTTCAACAGATTGTGACACGTTGCGACTTTATGATCCACATTATGATGAAATGCTTATGTTAGTCACATTGCGATGCTAATTTTTGTTCATCATATTGCTACATTACTATGTTCAACAGATTTCAACATAACTATGTTCATCAGATTCCAACATTACATTGTTCATCACTCTGCGATGTTACTATGTTCGACTCAATGCAACATTATTATGTTCGTCACATTGTAACGTCCATTTTTCTTCATCATATTGCAATGTTGGGGGCATGTTCATCGCATGACAAGGTTGGCTTGTGTTTGACAGATTGTGAAGTTTCTATGTTTGGTCTATTGCAACATTACTATGTTTATCAACCGCTTTATAAAAGTGGTTAATAAATGTCGATATAAGACAACCTTGTCATGCGAAAATTGTGACAAGGTTGGCTTGTGTTCATCACATTGTGACGTTACTATGTTTGGTAGATTGCAACATTACTATGTTTGTCAACCACTTTATAAAAGTGGTTAATATACGTCAATATAAGCCAACCTTGTCATGCGAACATTGTGACAAGGTTGGCTTGTGTTCGTCACGTTTTGACGTTACTATGTTTGGTAGATTGCAACATTACTCTGTTTGGTAGATTGCAACATTGCTATGTTTGATTCATTGCAATGTTAGGAAATGTTTGTCACGTTGCGATGTCAAGATATATCTGTCACATTACAACGTGAGGAAATTTTCGTCACATTGCGACGACAGAGTGATGTGTGATGCATTGAGATGTCTCTTTATGTTTTTCACATTGTGATGTTAGGGTCCAAACTCTGACGGCATACCTATGTTCGTCACATAGTGACGCTAATTTATACTCATCAGATTGATACGTAAATATGCTCAACAAATTGTGACACATTGCGACGTTACGATCCACATTATGATGAAATGCTTATGTTATTCACATTGCGATGCTAATTTTTGTTCATCATATTGTTGCATTACTATGTTCAACAGATTGCAACATAACTATGTTCATCAGATTCCAACATTACATTGTTCATCACTGTGCGATGTTACTATGTTCGACACAATGCAACATTACTATGATCATCACATTGTATGTCCATTTTTGTTCATCATATTGCAATGTCGGGGGCATGTTCATCGCATGACAGGGTTGGCTTGTGTTCAACACATTACAAAAATGAAATTTTGGCAAAGATTTAAAAAAAATATTTAACTAAGTGGTATTACTTTTGTGGATAGATTCATACAACTAAGTACAATTGACATGTTCATACAAGAGAACTCTAGGAGAAAGTGTTTTTCATCTTCAACCCTTTATTATTTCATGTCATGGTGTTGTTTTTGTATATATATGTTTTTTCTATTTTATAATGAAATAAACTTTTTTATCAAAATTAATTTTTTTATAATGAAATCTTTCATAAAGATATAAAATATATTTATATCTTCTCACAAATTTAAAATATCTTAATACCAATCAAACTTAATATAATATTATTAAACATTTGATTTAAAATATAAAATATTGTCTCATTCTTGATATAATAAATGCAATCAAATAATAAATGTAATGTTTTTTTCTTGACATAATAATATCTTTTGCAATCAAATAATAAATGTAATAATGTCTTTTGTAATTAAATAATAAATGTAATGTCTTTTTATTGATATAATAAATATAATCAAATAATTGTATAATGTCATTTTCTTATATAACATTGTTTTTTTCTTGATATAATGTATTTTTCTTAATATTATGTATTAATGTATTTTGTAATCAAATAATAAATGCAATATCTTTTTCTTCATATATAATAAATTTAATTAAATAAGTATATAATTTTTTTTTTGTATAATAGTAATGTTTTTTCCTTAAAATTAATTGCAAAACAACCTTACACATCTACCGACCTTTTTTCTTAGAACAAGTGAATTCCCGACCTTTTTTCTAGAAAAAGTGAATTCCCGACCTTTTATTCTAGAACAGGTGAATTCCCGAAAAGACTAGGAAGAATATTGGTGTGGAAACCATATCGATACGTCTCAGTCAAGGAGTTTGCAGAAGCATTTAAAACCACAATTTTCAAAGCATGTTTTGGTACACCTTTTACTAACGAAGAGGAATGCCTTGAACCATATCTTCAAATTCTTAAAGACAAGAAAAAACATAATTCCTCAAAAGAAAAGCAAGAACATAAGCTAAGTGATATTCACTGACGTGGGTTTTTGGTTTCAAAAGAGCGGAAAACAATTTAAAATTCCTCATGATTCATAATTTTATTGTCAATCAAAAATAGATTCAAAATGAAGACAACATAAATTCCAATGAAATCAGAATGAAATGTAGAACATCGCAAGACTCCTTAGGCCTTAATAACAATGCATAGGCCTCCAGAACATGCATAAGTGGATGCATGATTTAAAATAAAGACAACATAAATGTTGAATTGAGAATCAAATGTAGACCATTGCAAGCCTCCTTACGCCTCAAGAACAAGGCATGCAGAAGTGAATGCATGTATTATTCCTACAAGGTCAGATCGTAACCTATATGAGGTAAATAAATCTTGTGGATTGCAACCTACCTCCATGAGGTTATGATGAGAGGAGAAACATTAGCCATGAAAAGAAAAGAGATTGAGTATGAAAAAAAATAAAATCAAATGGTTTACATAGCAAAGGAACCAAATGCAAGGAATAACACAGAGTCAGAAGGGAAATGTGCGCAACACAATTAAAAATGCACAGGCTCTCCATTGATCCATAACTCACGACCTCGTAACCCATGCTTGACATGAAGAGAAATGTGTGCCTCACAATTAAAAACAAACTACCCTCCTCCTAGTAAGGAGAGAGAGCGAGGACGTGTGCCACACAATTAAAAACCAACTACCCTCGGTGTGGTAAGGAGAGAGAGTGAGGACGCTCCACCTAGTAACATATGGTTTAAGATTACAATAAAGTTCCACCTAGTAACATATGGTTTAAGAGTACACTGAAATTGAAACGCGGGGTGGCATTTGAAATGCAGGTCAAACGTGGCATCCAACTCTTGGCAAGGAGAGAGAGCGAGGACGCTCCACCTGGTAAAATATGGTTTAACATTACATTAAAGCTCCCCTTGGTAACGTATGCTTTAAGAATACACTAAAATTGAAACGTGGGGTGACATTTGAAACGTAGGCCAAGCGTGGCATCAACCACCATGTTATGGTTTACATTCCACTAATCACATGTGTCAAGTTATTTCAAAATGTAAAATGTTAATTAAGATGTAAATGTTAAAACTTGAGTAATCTTGGTTGTATTTGTATAAGTATACTCCATGGAAATTAAATGTTAGAATTAATGATTAATTTAAGGATTGGTTTGGAGTTGGTTTGAGATTTTGTAGGAGCTGTTGAGATATTATCTCAACCTCCATACCTATGTTTGGAATTGGTTGGATCTAACTCCAGCTACATATACCTATTGTATCTTGGGATTTGATATAGTAATACAATATTATTTTGTGTGTAATTTTCGTGTTATGACTGCTCTTTTAAATTTTGACATTAGAAACTTGGCTTAGTAATTTCTTAATCCTAAAATGTAAATGTGAAAAAGTAAATAGGTTGAATGGATGCATTTAAAAATGTGAGGAAGTTATCAACATTAAATCTCATTCATTGATTTGAGTGTAAAACCAAGCATATTCCGACATCTTCAATTTTTGCCATAAGATTGAGATTTGTAATTAAAAGTTTGATTAAATCATTGATTTTGAAATTTTGATAGGTGAACGCATACCTACATAACAATGGTGACGATCGTTGGATTTAAAGCTCAGGGTAAAAATTTAATCGAATGACACAAATTACATTTTATGATGGGTGATTCTACGTTTCTAGTGATAACCCTATGTTCCATTATAAACATATGAAAAAGTTTATAGAAACTAATCTCTTAGAGATACCCTTTGTTTTAATAAAACAAACACATGTAATTGTGTTGTAAACTTAAGTTATTAATACAGCCCTATGTTTTCAATCAAAACACATGTAATTGTATTGTAAACTTAAGATCTTAATAACAACCCTATGTTTTCAATCAAAACACATGTAATATGTTTTAAAATAAATGAGTGCGCATGCGAGAAATATTATCACTAAAGGTTAATTCGTATTACGATCTATATTAGTTAAAAAAATAGGATCTCCCGTAATTAATTTGGGTGTACGCATCTAACTAAATAGCCTTTACACTTCTCCATGCATTTGTCTTTTCTAGAGAACCTTTCGTACCCGTTTACAGGTTGAACTTACCCGTTTCTTCCTTGGGTTTTGAGTTGTGAGTTGATTTCATTGTTGGACTTATCCAAACCGACGTTCAAAATGGATGCTCCTCGTAAGTGTCTGAAACTCTTTGTGTTATTTGTAAATATATTTACCACCCGTTAGCTTAATGTATTAATGTTTATAGTTTTTATTAACATGTACTCTGTATTAAAAAAATATCTTCCTCTTTCTTGGCATTATGGATTAGTTTCTACGCATCTAGGTATGCATACCCTATTGTCTACTATGTTTTTACCAGGGGTTTTATGGTGGGTTTCCAAACTGATATAAGGAATTTTCGAAGTCTTTGTGTGAAACAGGAGTTGGATTTCAACCCAGGGTGAAATCGGATTCCTATCATGAATCTTTTTAGAAAGACATTCTTTTTGTAACAGAGTATAGAGACTCTTTAAAACTGGACATTGTTGTCAAGTTTAATTTATTAATGTGCAAGTTTGATAAACAAATTTCTTCTTTGGTTTATACGTAGAAATATAGTGTCATCTCATCTAATCGATTCGACCTTTTTACACACAAATATACAACAACGATTTATTTTTCATACAATGTACTTTTATACATTATTGATTTCTTTTGCATACAATGTATTGTTATACATTATCGATTTCTTTTGCAAAAAACTGTATTGTTATACATTATAACATTTTTTGTTGTATTAAATGGAGAAAATCGCCATTAGATTAATTCTTCCTTTCGGATGTACATATATATAAATATACAGAGTTTATTATAGTCTGCTTGACATAAATTCTTCTTTTCATATACAGACTTTATAGTCTTCCTCTTTTCATATATAAATATATAGAGTCTATGTCTTTCAATTTTATTATAATTCTACTTGTCGTAAATTCCTCTTTTCACGTA
>JASDQU010586054.1:0-11589 GCA_032191745.1 Picea mariana | reverse complement strand
TTTAAATTCTTTTTTAAGATCTTTTTATGAGAGGATTTTTATTAATGAGCGACAGCATAAAGTTTTTATGTATGGAGGTTTTTTTATATTTCTCTTAAGAAAGCTGAGAGTCGAGATTGAGACGGATCGATGGTATTCGAAGACAGAGCGACAGAAAGTTGCATATCCTTGTTGATTTACTTGCAGAGACTAGATTGTAGCGATGACAAATCTGCTGGCAGAGACCTACCTCAACGAAGCCAACAAGTTAGATGGCTCGAACTTCATTAACTAGAAATTCAAGATGCAAACGCTCATGGAGGGCTATGGTGTTTGGAACATTGCAAAGGGAACTAAACTGAAACCTGATGCGGCTGCAGGTGCGACAACAACACTGATCCAAGACTAGGAGAAGCGCGAAAACAAGGCAAAGGTATTGTTGCGCATGTCAGTTAAAGATAGCATAATTCCACATATTAGAGATGCTACAACTTCTGCTGCAACATGGAAAACTCTTAAAGCATTGTATGAAACTAGCAACAAAAATCGCATTTTGTTCCTAAAAACTAAATTAATTGGCATTAAGATGGATGGAAATCGATATGTTAGTTCATTTTTGGGTCGCATTAAAGAGGTGAAAGACAACCTAGTAAATATAGGGGAAACTGTTCCCAACACTGATCTAGTCATTATTACCTTAAATGGTATGCTAGAAGATTATCATATGTTCATAACAGGTCTTGCAGCAAGGGAGAAACCTCCTACGTTTGAAGAACTGACAGGTATTTTGTTGCAAAAGGAAGAGAGGCGCGGGAATCTGAAGCCTCCGAGTAAAGATTTGACACTGTGGTAAAATAATAGATCTACGAGAGGGAGATCAGGAGTAAGAGGCAGAGGAGGCAGTTCATGGCAGAGAGGCGGTTCATGGCAGAGAGGCAGTTCATCACAGAGAAGACAATCTCCAAATCAAGGTATGCAATCTGATAGGAATAAGTCTAAGAGTTGTTTTTCTTGTGGTCGACCTGGACATATGGTTAAAGACTGTCATAAGAAGAAAAGTGATGAGGCTAGGAATAAACCTAGAACACATTGAGGTCATTATGCAGAAAAATCTTCAAATCAAGATCACAGATTATTTATTGCTAGTGATGATATTGATGAACCCCCGAATTTTGACTCACAAGATCTTAGGTTGTTTGTGTCTAACGCTGCTTTATCTGCTAAAGAGGATGATTCTGATGCCTGGTTTGTGGATTCTGGAGCATCAGTACATATGACTTGTAATAAAAATTGGTATGCTAATTTTAAAGAAACACAGAATGGTGCCAGCATATATCTTGGAGATGATCGCGCTCATCAGATCAAGGGATATGGAGACATTTTGTGACATTGCTGAATGGTACTATTCGTCACATTCACAATGTGGTGTATATGCCAGGAATAAAGAAAAATTTGATCTCTGTGTCCACCATTACAGATCAGAACTTGAAGGTGGAATTTTTCAAGAATTATTGCATAGTGAAGGATCTACTGGACCACTTACAAATTGTTGCAACAGGAGTCAGAGTAGGAGGTCTATACAAACTTGATGTTACCAGCAAAGCACATCATGCACTGACTTCTACAGCTATGCCAACATAGATTATTTGGCATCAAAGGTATGGACACATCAATCATCTTGATTTATTGTTATTACAGAAAAAGAATATGGTTGAAGGACTTCCTATGTTAAAGAATGAGAAGGTTGCTTGTGATGGATGTGCATTAGGAAAGATGCACAGAGATGAATTCCCCTCTAATCCTGATAAGAAAAAGAGAGATGTGTTAGATCTTGTGCATACTGATGTTTATGGGCCTATGAAGAGTAGGTCTTTAGGAGGTGCATTTTACTTTCTGTTATTTATTGATGATTGCACAAGATACACATGGGTTTACTTCCTTAGACGAAAAAGTGATGTTTTCGAGTACTTTAAGGAATTCAGAACCATGGTGGAAAAACAGACAGGAAAATCCATCAAAATACTCCGTTCAGATCGACGGGGAGAGTATAAATCAGGGGACTTCAACAAATATTGCAAAGATAATGGAATAGTATAGTAGTTTACAGTACCTCACACTCCACAACAAAACAGAGCCACTGAAAGGAAAAACAGAACTCTGGTAGAGTGTGCACGCAGTATGATGAAAGGTAAGAATCTCTCAAATGCATTTTGGGCTAAAGCCATAAATACTGCACTTTATTTAAAGAATAGAATTCCAACAAGGCGTCTTGATAATGTTACTCCTTTCGAAGCCTTGTATGGTTCCAAACCTGCAGTTAATAATTTGAAAGTATTTGGGCGTAAGGCTTTTGCTCATATTCCAAAGGAGAATAGGAGGAAATTGGATGATAAAACCATTAAATGTATTTTCATTGGGTACTGTTCTGAATTTAAAGCATACAAACTGTTTGATACTGCTCCTCATAAAGTATTTGCAAGTAGAGATGTACTTTTCCATGAGCAGGAAGAAAGAAATCATGACGACAACAGTCATGAGGAATGGCAGAGACTTCTTGATGAAGGAGTTAAAGAAGAGAAACAACAACAACAGCCCACACAGCAGCAGCCATCCCTGCAGCGATAACAACAGCAACAACAAGAAGGACTCAATGATATTGACAATTCAAGCAGTCACAGTCCACCTAGAGGTGAAGACAGATCTTCACAAAGTGGGGAGGAAGATAATCAGTTGAGAAGATCTTCAATACTGATTCAGCTTCTTAAGAGGTATAAATACTATGCCCTAATGAGTAGCATTTCAAATGTCATAGAACCCATGAGTTTTGATGAAGCTAATGAACATGATGAATGGCGAAATGCAATGGAGGAAGAATATGAATATATAATGAAAAACAATACTTGGGAATTGACTGAATTGCCTAAACATAAAAAGCCCATTAGATGCAAATGGATATACAAACCCAAGTTTAAATCAGATGGTAGTATAGATAAGTATAAGGCTAGAATGATGGCAAAGGGGTATTCACAAGCAGAAGGTATTGATTATGCTGAAACATTTGCACCAGTAGCTAAATTGAATACTATCAGAATGTTAATTGCTTTAGCTACAAAGTACCATTGGAAGCTGCATCACTTAGATGTTAAATCTGCATTTTTGAATGGTGAGTTAAAGGAAGAGGCTTACCTTACTCAACCTGAAGGGTTTGTTGAGAAGGGGAAAGAACACTTAGTGTGTAAGTTAAAGAAAGCATTGTATGGACTAAAACAGACACCTAGGTCATGGTATGAAAAGATAGACTCTTTATTTCTTCAACAGGGTTTTATGAGGAGCAAAAGTGATCCAAATCTGTATACCAAATTTGATGAACAGGGGTATATAGTATTGATTTCATTATATGTTGATGATTTAATAATTACAGGAAATGCAGAGAAGTTAATTGATGAAATCAAGGAGCAGTTATCAAAGGTATTTGAAATCAAAGATCTTGGTGAGTTACATTACTGCCTAGGTCTTGAAGTTTGGAGAAATGCAGGACAAAATTTTGTTTGTCAGAGTAAGTATATCAGAGAAATACTTAAGAGATTTAAAATGGATCAGTGTAAGTCTTATATTGTTCCCATGCAACAGAATGTGAAACTTTCTTGTGATGATGGTTCGAAGGAGGTGAATGGCACTGTGTATAGACAGATGATGGGTAGTCTGAATTATCTCACCACAACCAGACGTGATATTTCATATTCTGTGAGTGTGTTAAGTCAGTTCATGGTGAAACCTCATGAAATCCATTGGAATGCAGCAAAGACGGTACTCAAGTATCTATAAGGTACACTTGATTATGGTATTAAATATACTGATGCATCTGATGTTGAGTTGACACGTTATTCAGATTATGATTGCGCTGGCAATGTGGATGATTGAATATCAACCACTGGATATGCATTCAGCATTGGATCCGGGGTTGTTTCATGGAGCAGTAAAAAGAAGCCTACTGTATCTTTGTCTTCCACTGAAGAAGAATATAAAGCCTTGTGTGCACCAACTTGTGAAGCTGTTTGGTTGAAAAGACTTCTTTAATATGTTTGAGAAGAACGAAAGGAACCTACGATGATCAGATGTGATAATCAAAGTTCAATCAATATTGCAAAGAATCCAATTTTTCATGCAAGGACAAAGCATGTTTTTGTTCAAGAAAAGTTGTAGTCAAATGAAATAACTCTTGTGTATTGTAATACTAGTGAAAATGTTGTTGATATTTTCACTAATCCTCTTGGAAAGATTAAGTTTGAACTGTTTAGGGAGATGTTAGGTGTAGAAGTCAATCCATTCTCCATTAAGGGGGAGACTTGGAAATAATGGAGAAAGCGTCAGTTGTAAGCACCAGTTATAAGCTTCAGTTGTGAGAGTCAGTTGTAGGCGTGTTAAGAGTCAGTTCTTAGTTAAGAGTTTAGTTGTCTTTGGTTTGCATGTAACCGACTCGGTCAAGTCTTTTCCTATATAAGGATGTAATCCATATTCATTGAATAATACAGAAGTGAGCATAGCCTCATCGTGTTTGTTTTGCATATTTTATCTACCTCGTCATTGAACCATAAGGACAAAGACTCTAAATTTATTTTGCAACTAAATCAGAAGCATTTCATCCTCTAGTATCTTTCCCAGTCATACGAGAGTGTTGCTCTTAAGATGTGAAATCTTTTTATTCACTTTCCTAGGACTGTTTGGTCATTAAGGAGCCACTTGCTCAACTCTAACTCTCATTTGAGTTTGACTATATTTCCTTGGAAGATGCTCCTTGCATCACTTGAGTACAACCTAAGTCCTTTGCTTCTTGGTCTTTCCTTCAATGCCACTTGGAATTCCTCCTTGTGGGTCAGCGACCACTCTTTTAACGGTTATCTTCAGGTCATTCTTTCCTTTTATTTAGTAAATAATTAAAATGTATTACAATTGTTTTGAGTGCCCTTGGTCAAAATTAAATAAATTAAATAGTTCAAAATGCATAAATAAATAAAATATTAATAATTTAAAAATCTCAGATATTAAGGATCAATAATGGGAAGGTGACTAGTCATGAGATGACCCTCTAGAATAAAACCATGGTTGACATCCATTGAAGAAAATAAAACAATACTAGAGGAAAAAACAGTCATGCTAAGGAAGGGAGGAAGGAAAGCATTGATTTGAGAAGATGATAGAACATGGATTAGAGGAAGAAACAAATAAAAGAGAATAAATAATAATTAAATAATATAAATCTCTAGTTGACTTGCATTAAATTGAAAAATATAAAATATAGAAAAGGAGATTTGGCTTAAGAGAAGAAACCAACCCTCAACGATTCAAAAGAAGAGAAGAGGCAGTTGAATTTCTATTTGATAGGATGCTAACCCTAACTAGGTTGAGTTGTGGAGGTCAATAGTGTGTAGAAGAGGAAGCAACCGTGATGGTTCTTTAGGTTGTAGATCTAGTGGAGTGACAAGTTGAGGTGATGATAACTAGATTTGAGTTAAGTGTGGAAGGTTGAACAAACGTGAAAATTGAAGCACCAGCAATGGGTCTTGTTCTAGAAGATTTTTTTCATAGTGTATAGGCCAGGATGGGATCCACACAAATATTAAACAATGTTTAATACCTGGAGTTTGATGAGTTGAGGCTTGTGATAAGAGGAATGTCAAAATTAAGAAGACAAATTCTCAATGTAAATGAAGTCCTCGAGCAAGGATTGTACATTGAACCTAGATTAACCTCAATTTGGAGTTGACTATATGAATATGGTCAAGTTGTTAATATAATATGGATCTTAATGTCTCAAAGTGATGACAATTTATTAAAAAAATTCCTTGATGGCGAGAATGACCTACTAATATGATTCGAGAGTCTCATTGGAGTGTGTCTCTATCAAATTTAATTAGTGAAGAAACAAAAATCCCTTTTAATAATAGTCATATCAATTAACTTGTAGAAGAAAGAAGACAACAAGGAAATAACATGGTAGAATACAAACACCAGGAGTCTCAAAATGAACCCTAAGAAGTGCAATTAGAAGAAGAGGAGGATAATGACCAACACCAAAGTAGTGAATAACCTCTAGTCAATAATCAAAGGCAACTGAATCGTGTAATATTGTTAACACCACCCTCTTTTTAATCATTGATAAAAAGCATGGAAAACCTTGATCATGGAATCCTCCCTCTACACGAAGGAGATGAAGATCCATGAGGACACTGGTTTATCCGTGAAAACATATGGAGTGCAATCGATGTCTATGCCAATGACGAGGTAAATCAAATGACATAATTTATGGGATATTTATGAAGAAGATAATTAACGTGGTTCATGAGTTATATAGAAAACCATAAAAAAATAAAGGATCAGATAAAGGGTGTCTTCTTGTCATTCTTTAGAACCTGGGATGCCATACATCTTGTAACATAGAAGCTCAAAAAGGTAAAACAAATTTTAAATGAGTCTATAATATATAAATCTAAGATATTTAAGGATATGCTTAGTCAAATTCATTATGCTATAGATAAAGAGTTTCTTGTACAATGGTTCATTGTTGGTCTACTACAAAATATTAGAGTTCCCTTGAGAATGCATGAAATAAAAATTTATGAACTAAGAGAATGCATGAAATAAAAATTTATGCACTAAAGAAAGAATAGCAAATTGAAATCCTAGATAGTCTCGTTGACAAACAAAAGGTTAAAAGAAAATCTTGAAGGAATGAAATAATTCATACAATGACTCACATTACAGTTGAGGAGGGTAAAAATTTGATGTACTACATGTATGAGGGACACACAAAAGGGGAGTGCCACTTCAAGGCATCAACTAATATATCTCAATATGTTATAAATATTAAAGTCAATTTCTACTGTGAAATTTGTGAATTGGTGACTAATAAAAACACAATATATTGCCCCCATAATCTAAGGAACACCAAGAAAATATGGTGCACTATTTTTGAAGTTAAAACTCACACCATAAGAGAATGCCAACATAATGGAAGAACAAAACCTAACTATCAAACAGTCTACTGTAATGACCCTGTAACATCCCACTCTTGTGCGCATTGAGCAAACTTATTCTTTGAGGACACTTGCTTGCAAGTGATCTGTATTATTATACTATTGGGCATTTGATTATGATTATGAAGCGTTATGGATTGATGACATGTTATTTTGTTGTATTGACATAGACAGGTGCTATTGACTCGGTTTTCCTGAGTGTGCAGGATTTTGGACCTCGAGGATGCAGAGGCGCCAATGAAACCCCTTGGACTCCAGATCAAGTCGGGGAGTGGACTATTGGGGGTTTGATTGTTGTATATATGACATTTGTGCATCTGATTAGAATATATGATTATGGATATTATTTCTGACATGATTCATTGATGATGCAGGTTGACGATAGCTTTTTGACTAGATTCACATGTGGAATAGAGGGGTCACGCATGATAACCAGAGACGTTGAGGGAGAGGTGTGGACAACAAACCTTCCACAGCCTACTAGCACTCTCGTTGCGGCTCGAACTGTCGGTTAATGATTACCTAGTTCGAGAAGACCCACAATGACGTGAGGGCTGACTGCAACAGTTGCTCATGATGATTCTAAGGGGCGTGCAATAAGGAAGGGGCCTTATTCCTTAGAGGCTCTTAGTCTCTCACAATATCACCTAGAAGAGTATTGACTCCAGGGGTTTTTGATGTCTACCAAGTCAGTCAAGAGGCGAGTGGCACCCTTGGAGAACGTAGTGCATCCTGAAGGGCACGTCGTGCAAGAAAAATGGAAAGAGGCGAGTGGAACCCTTGGAGCACCTAGTGTGTCCTGAAGGGCACGTCACCTTGTTAATTAATAAATGAATAAACCTAGATGGTCGTATAACGAATAATGTGATAAGAAAGATTTAAAAACAATATCCCTAATAAAATGTCGCCCAGCCTCAAAAATTAAAACTTGGGTCTAAGTGATACTTGTGATAAAAATGTATATTTATATAAAAAAATAAACAATAATAATCATCATCATTAATCATGTGACGAGAAGGGGGTCAGCGATTCAATTAATTTATAAAAATCTTTTGGGGGATAAAATTTAAAAAGTGGGGAAAGGGGAAATAATTGCTTTGTTACATATGCTAATTAAAAAATTATTAATTAAAAATAAAAAGGGGAAAAAGGTAATTTTCTACACTTGCCAATTTGAGTTTTAAATGAAAAGGGAAAGAGGGAAATTTAAAAGAATTAGGAAACTAGGAAAAAGTGGGAAACTTAAAGAGAAAGGGAAACATAATAAAAAAGGGCAGAAAGACTAACTTAGTAAGGTATCTTGCATTTAAGAACTTTCTAAATTGAACTCAACTAGTGAATTAGTAAGGGGGTAAGTCATTAAAATGTGTAAGGGAATATGGGAACACCTAGGAGCGATTCTAGGAATGGTTTTAGGTGGGTTAGGGAAATAGGAGTAATTAATTAATTAATGAAATCAATTTATGGTGTAATGAAGGGGATGGGTGACACATGTACGGGGAGGATTTTTATGAATTAAATTATTGAAAAATAAATTAAATGGGAATTTGGGAAAGTAAATGACTTAGAAACTCTATATAAAGGAGGCAGGAGAATGATGATGGATCTCTTTTGTGGTGTGTAACGTTACGCTGCAGAAATTTAGACTTGACTGACTTAGCTTGTGCGAGTTGGGATACCCAACTCAGTGAGGAGTGGTAGCTCGCCCTTGCGAGGCGATCTGGGAGCTATTTGTTCTATGTTTTAGTGTGCGTGGCCCCTTTTCGTCTCGGGGGGCTAAGGGGGAAGAAGAGTACCCCTAGCGTTGGATGAGAGGTACCGGTGAAGTCTCAGAGGGAGCTTCACGGAGCGTGTAGGATAGTGTTGGCAGCCAATTATATTTTTTCTATTATCCTATAAGCTGCCTACACCTATGTCTTGTGAACGTCAAGTTTTTCATCGCATTTTTCAAATAGACAACATTTTCATTTCTTGCGACACTTGCAAATTGGTCTCCATTAAGTTTTCATGACTATAAGCGTGAAAACTTCTCCTTTCGAGGTCACATTTCGATCGTTATTTGAACTGTCATGATCTTGTTATCGATATTTTCTATGGCACTTACCTTTGGTTTATCATCATGTCGCTGAAAGGACTTTTAAACTATGCTCATTGGACATTTTTATATTGATTGCATAACTTGATTTTATTAAGTTTGTGAGGTAGTGAACATATAGATTTGTACTTACTATGACTTGCCTAATCTTTATGAATTGCATAGGGGTCATGATTTATTTTTGTTTTTTTTATATATATGATGTGATCCTTATTATAGCTCTTGGCTTGTCAATTTTATGAGTATCGATTGGCACAATGGTTTAAAACTTTTGATTTATACAATGACGCATGGTTAATATTTGAGGTTGGTGTTTTGAAAAACTATAGTTGATTTGGCACGTTGGCATAACACTCACCATTTGATTGGTCAAATGATATGGTTTTTGAGCTATGCTATGATTGATTGAATAGATGTGGAATTTTCCGGTTGTACTTTACCATAACTATTATGTATGGCGGTGAATAACTCCACCACCCTCGCATGCGCGCATTAATGCTTTCCCCCTTTGATCGTTCATTGTTGTTAGACCGAACAACTCTGCTCCTATGCATTGGTGAAATCGAACCAAATCCTTACCATGTGCTCGATTCATGGCACCAGTCGTTCGAGCTGAACCCAATGGGAGCCAAACTCTGTTGATGTTTGACAGTGCCCGCAGTAACCTCGAGGAAAATGGGTGGCTTCCATTTATACAAAGATTCGAGGGTTTTAACCTCTGCGTAGCTCAAAAATTTTCCATGAACTTTGATGGTTGTCGAGCCAAGGTCGACGATATTCAATTGGAAATTGATGAACAGTTTCTCAGTCTTGCTACGGGTTTGCCTGCCATTGGACAACGATGGTCCAAGAATTGCAAAGTAGAGGAGGTCCCATGGACACTGCTCTTTCAGTCATGAAAAATCACCTCCTGTGATAAAGGTGTGCCTGTGACCATGCTTAAACAATGTTGGCATGATTTATTGATGATAATCAAACAGTTTATCACCTGCGAGGGTCGATACGGGTTTGTTTTCTTACACCACCTTCGTTTGCTTATGGTTTTTATGGGTTATCAGCTAAATATGCCTTATTATTTGCATAGAAGCCTGTTTAAAATGTCAAAGAAGTACAAAAGAAACCAGGCTGATAGTAGCCTTTTTCATTATGGGCTGGTTAAACTTATAGTTGTCTATCATTTGAGTCTACACGGAGATTCTTGGAGCAATTTCATTGCTCGAAATGATTTTGAGGATTCGAACCTTACACAGGTTGACAAACCAGTGGTGAGCGAGGTCAAGGTTGTACCTCTTGTGCCCTATCATATGCTTTTACCTAAACTCTTGGATGACCTTCCTACCGATCTACCCCACGATGCGACTAAGAGTGTTGAGACTGTTAAGCCTGTGAGCAAAAAGCCCAAGGCCCACCCCACTGCAAACGCCAAAGGGAAAAAGAATGCACGTTTGATTTCATGTATGGAAAGAAATAATCCAAAACCCCCTATCGAACCAAACCCTATCGTGTTGAGTGAGGACTCTGATTTGGAAGTGGAGCATTTCTTGGCTAGCGAATACCCCTATTTGAAAGGTTTGTGTGCCGAACCCTCATATGAATTTGTGTAAAACCTACCCCCTTGCCTACTGAACGACCCTAACTAACCAGGCATTAATTTTCCTTGTGAAGCCCCCGGTCATATATCCAAACCCTCTCCTACTCTGTCTAAACCTACAGTGCCACCCTGTGATCAATGCGGTTCGTGGTTAGAGCGATACTATCTGGATGTTCTGATTCTCCAGTCGAGAATTCAATCTTTGGAGGACCAGGTTGCACTGCTTACCAGTCAAAAGGACAAGCTACAAGCCACTGATAAGAAACAAAATACGACAGGCTCCATCTTGTTTAAAAATGTGGAATCAGCTACGGCTGTCGTGAATTCTAAGTTGGCATAATTGAGCAGCCTCGTCATCACACAGGTATATTTTGATATCACTTGTTTATGCAACGATTCGAATTCGGTTTTAAACAGTTCTGTTTACAGCATTGATTGTCTCTGTTACATTGTATGCATTCTATACATAGCTTTGCTTTGACTAAATGAAAGGGGTTTTCCCAGTTTAGCTTTTCTTAGATTTTCATCGATTTGATTGATTTTAGTGTGGATTTGATTTGTTTGATTGAGTAAAAATGGATGCTCTACTGTCAATTGAAGTCGTTTGCATCTATTCTAGACAAGAGATGTTTCTCATATTCAATTTTGAACGCAATCATATTTTGATTCGATTTCATTATAATACATACGCTATGATTGGTAACGATTTCGATGAGGTTAATTGTTATGGTTTGTTGTGCCATTATGATTTTCAAAAAATAGGATTTCAACTCGGATTGTTTCCAATGTGACTCTGTTTCTTCGGAAACAATGCTTTTTATTTTAAGCCTGTACAAATGCGCTCAAATCATAAAATAGATTTAATTCATAATGAGTATGCTAAAAACCTA
>JASDQU010586052.1:81035-91892 GCA_032191745.1 Picea mariana | reverse complement strand
TTGACCAAAAAATTTGGGCCATTTTTGGTCTAATTTTTAGCCTATTTTGTGGTTTTCCAACCCATTGTAATCTAATATCGGTTAAGGGATTAGGGTTGTAATCTAATTCATGTTAACATATTAGGGTTTTGGATGCCACATAATACATATATATGTTATTGAATCCATATTAGTAGTGAGATCCCACATTACCATGAAGAAAGAACACTCATAAAGGAGGTTTCATAACATCGTTTCATGGTGATAGAGAAACAAAAGAAACATCTTCATGTATAAACAATTGCTGGTGTACCTAAGTAGGATTGTTATGAACATTTATTAGAAGCAATCATATGAAAAAATTCACATTTCAAATATCGGCCATAGGATTTTGCATGCAATGCAACCTTTCCTACCTTATCAATAGAAGTTAATTCAATTGATTCACTGAATTCACCAATGATGGTGTTGATGTCGAAGGAACATATGTAATGAAGCAAAGTGACATGGTCTAACATATTCATGTAGAGAATTAATAGCGACGTGGTCCAAAAATTCCCATGTGGACATATTAAATTATTGAAGGTTTCAAAAGTTCATGGTTCCAATACATAATTTGTATGTGAATATTTCATGGTAGGGCCTTGGGGGAGTCATGCAGAAAGAAATTTTGGAGAGACAATAAGCAATGTATACATATAATAGTAATTTGATACTATAAAAACTATTGTGCATTCTAAGTTTTTGGTTTCCAACCATCAGTTCAACTTTGAACATACAGATTATGGTGTTTTTTTGTGGTCCTCATCATATTGGATTTCATCATGGTCATGTGTAGGGAAGATGCCCATGAGTTTGGTGTGTCGTTCTCTCTAAAATGGAGATGGAACGTTGTGTGCCATTGATAAGGGAAGATTCCCATGAGATGGGTGTGTCGTTTGAGATGAAACGATGTGTACCCCTGTGAGGGGTGAAGGAGCCCATGTGATGGGTTTATTGTTCTCCTTTGTGCAGAGAGTTGAGATGATGTGATACTCCAAATGATTCTCCTGTGAGACTTCATGATATAGATATATGTTGAGTAGGACATCCCTATGACTGAGCATAGGAGGATGTGATCCTAGTGGTTAAGCACTAGTGAGTGTGTGTAATGATGATTCTCCTGTGAGACACAGTGAGATAGAGATCTGTTGACTTGGACGTCCCTATGGCTAAGCACATGTGGATGTGCCCCTAGTGGCTGAGCACTAGTGGGTGTGTGAGATCCCTTTCTATATTGTCTAAGAGTGAGACTTACCTGTAACCCTAATTGTGATGTAAAAGGTACAGGTCAGCACCACCATAAAGTGAAATATAATTAATGTAAAAGATAATTAATATGGTAATTATTAATTATATTCTGAGTTATTGAGGTCGGCCATGTTGTGCCAATAGACACCACTTTTAATGTGTTCAGTGTAATATAAATAAATGTGATTTCCCCATTGAGGAAACACAACACACATGTGATTTTGGAAATTTCATCAAGTACAAGTTCTAGGGCTGAAGTGCGCACCTCTCTTGGGAGCTATCCTTCTATGTTTTGCGAGCACCCTTTTGTGTGCTAGGTTTATGGTGTGGGAGGTATTTATCTTTAAGAATATAGAAAAGGATTCATTGGGTTTTCTTCCCTTGTTGATAAGGGTTTCCCAGGATACTTCTTGTGTACTTGTGCATGGTATTTCTTCTTGTGATCTTGGTTACTGCAACAAATTGTTTATGGTGTAACTGCAATTGTCTATGGTTTAAGTAAAATTATAAAATTGGAATAAAATTCATGCTTGAGACTATCCTAGTGAAAATTCAACATGGTATTAGAGCATAGGTATTGAAGAATCCATTGCACAATCCTTCAAAGCAAGTCGTCCTCTTTTTGCAGAACCATATGACACTCCTAGGGTTTCCAGAAATTTCGTACGACCCTCCTTCTTTTTCAGTTTCATCTCTTAATACTTGGACGTTGAGGATACATTTAACATAGGAGAGTACGGCCTCCTCTAGCGCACCTCTAGAGACTCTCAGAGTTAAATTCCAGAAATTTTGAATTTTTGGCCCTAGGATTTCTAGGGTTTCACAATTTTCTGCAGATTTTTGGTTTTATGGTTTCTGCAACTTATTGAAGGAGACTTTTCATCTCACGAGTATTCCTGTGAAACTCTTAAGGATTATTGTTGGTAATCATAATCCCAACAAAACATAAGGTTTCTAGTCTATCCTAGCCATTAGGTTTTCTAGCCCAGTTGGCAAGGGTTTGTGAAGAATCTGAAAATATGGTGAACAAAACCTTGGTGGAAGATAGGCTTGATGGATCAAGCAACTTGAGTTCCTGGAAGTCAAGACTTCAGGTCACCCTTGAAGAGGAATAATTATTGTGGGTGATACAAAAAGGTTTATTAGAGACACTTACTGATGAATGGAAGGAAGATGATGTCAAGGCAAGGAAGAAAGTCATCTACTCAAGCTCTTACATTGAAGGGCCAGCTTCAAAAGAACAAGATGAAAAAAGGTGACACTGTGGATACCTTCTTCATGAAGATGTCAGAGGACAAATATCAGCCAGGTTCCATTGGAAAAATCATATCAACACCCTTAGGTATGCACTTGTATATATTATTTGTATCATTTTCATGAGGGTACTTGCAGGAGGAAGGAACCTTTGCTGAAATCATGGATCTAGAGGGATCTCAGTGCATTCATAGCAACAACACACTGTAATTGAAGACTCCAGGTTTGACTGTTTTAATTATCATGCCTCTAATATACATTTCTAATTTTTCTACACTACAAGTAGGTATTGTAGCTGTGACAACAATCCTTAAATTGTTTTGATTCTAGAGATGTACTCATTATTCTCCTCTAGGAGATATTCTTGTTTTGTTTCCTTTCATTTGTTTTCTTGTTCCAAGAAGGTTAAAAATAAAGGAAGATATTTATCCTTCAAACTTTAGAGGGATTCACTTGACTTCAGAGGGATTCAAAACTATTTGAGAAGGAGGAAGAACAAAACCATCATTGAGGCAACCAAAGCAATGATGCATGATCAGAATCTTCCTATGATCTGTGAGTAGAAGCATGCATGACAACAATATATGTTCAAAACAGAAGTCCTGAAGAATAACTCACCGAAGTGAAGCCTGATATTGGACACTTAAGGATATTTGGGTTCCCAATATATTTTCATGTACCCAAAGAGAAGAGATCCAAGCTAGACCCTTCAGGGAGAAATGGTACATTTGTGGGATACAATGAATCTTCAAAATCATATCGGATGTACATCCCTGGTCAGAGACAGATTGAGGTAAGTAGATATGTTATCTTTTAATAAGAGACATCCTTTCAAAGATCCAGAGAATATCAGATGGAGATTGACAGTGAGATAATACCTTCTTCCTCTTCAATAGTCTAGAGGGAGATATCCATTGATACAATTGATCCAATTTCTCCATTTGATATTCCTAGAGACATTGCAGTCCATAAAAGGCCTTTCTGGGCTTGAAAAACTCTGCAATAGATAGAGGGACATGCAACTCCTCAAGGCACATTCTGAGAGAGAAAGAGACCAAAATTTTTTCAAGCTATTCTTTAGCCATGAGCCACATTTTTGATACAAAGCCTTCTTGTCATGGAGAAACAACAGGTTATTAGGTATGGAAAGATGCCATGATAGAAGAGTATCGGTCTATTTTGAAGAATGATGTATGGGATATTGTTCCGAGACTAGAAGAGAAATCTATAGTGACTTCCAAGTGGATCTATAAGATCAAGCATGCAGCTAATAGAAGTATCGAGAAATACAAAGTGAGATTTGTATCCATAGGACTCTCACACGTAGAGGGTGTTGACTATGATGAGACATATGCAATTGATGGAAGTATCGAGAAATAAAAAGCGATATTTGCAGCCAGAGGACTCTCAGAAGCAAAGGGAGTTGACTATGATGAGACATTTTGATCTAGTAGCCTAATACACTTCCATCCGTACTATCATCCATGAGTTCGAAACTACATCAGATGGATGTAAAGACAACCTTTCTTAATGCTGATATTGAGGAATAAGTTTACATCAAGAAGGCAAAAGGATTCTCGACATACGATGAGAAATCTCATGTGTACAGGTTGAAGAAGGTTCTGTATGGACTAAAGCAGACACCTCGTTCTTGGTACGAGAATATGGATGGATTATTAATGATTCTGGGTCTCAACAAGAGTGTTTATGATCCAAACCTATATTATCATATTGTTGGTGACCAATGCATGATCTTGGTCTTGTATGTGGATGATTTATTACTTACCAGTTCAGAAAGACTTATTGTTGAATGCAAGTGAGCATTGACTTTTGTTTTTGAGATGAAGGATTTGGGTATGATGCACTACTTCTTGGTACTAGAAGTATGGAAGAGAAATAATGAGATTTTCCTGAGTCAAGGAAAATATATAGTGGAAATATTGAAGAAGTTTGGTATGAAAGAGTGCAAATCCATGCCTACACCAATGGTGATGTATTTGAAGAAAATGAATGATGTTGATCCAAGCGAGATTGATCCACACTTGTACCAACAGCTGATTGGATCACTGATGTATCTGGTTAAAACCATACCTGATATATGCTATGCAGTTAATCTACTTAGTCAGTTCGTGAGTCAACTGATACAGAATCACTAGATAGCAGTGAAACATGTATTGAGATACCTACGAGGCACAATTGGATTAGGCATGAGATATGCCTCCAGTGTAGACTTGAGTTTGTAGGTATATGCAGATGCATATTGGGAAGGGAGTGCAATGGACCAGAAGATCACCTCTAGTTGTTGTTTTACCTTGGGGTCTACCATGGTTTCCTGGTGTAGCAAGAAACATAGATATGTGGCATTAAGTACTGCAGAAGTAGAGTATATATCATTGAGTGTGGTTGTCCGCAAAGCAGTGTGGCTTCACAAGCTTCTGATATATTTATTTTATCATGAGATAGACTCTACCATTATTCATTGTGATAACCAGAGTTGTGTGAAGCTCTTTGAGAACCCTATGTTTCATGATAGATCGAAATACATTGATATAAAATATCATTATATCAGAGACATGGTGTTGAGGAAAGCAGTACACGTGCAGTACCTTCCTACCTATGAGCATATTGCATATATTATCACCAAACTGCTTGCCAAGACGAAGTTGAATTACTTTCGCGAGAGACTTGGCCTAGTGGAGAATACCTCCCTAGCTGAGAGGGAGTGTTGATGATTATTTCCAAGACAAAGTTCAAGTACTTCTATGAGAGACTTGGCCTAGTGAATAATTTTTGGCATAGGGGTAGACCCAGGGTTCAATGATTCAATAGCACACCAACAAAACCCTAACTACCGACCCTTTCAACAACACCTGCGAAGTGAATGAAGTCTCACCCGAGGTAGAGGAAGGGGGGGTTGTAGGACTCAAGTGTCTACAACCTAGCTAGGACATAGATCTGTGATCAAAATACTTAACACAACACTTAGTGGTTAACATTCATTATATTTTACCCTTATTCACATCACAGATTCAAACCCTAATTACAGAACAACACAGTATTCCATAAGATCCAAGCATAGCTAATCAATTAGCACATAGAATCAAACAGATATAGCATTCATTCACATTATTCAACACTACACTACTACATCAGATGCATCTAACATATATAAAGATTCAACACTAAGCATAAATCACATCAATAGCACAAATCAATCAAAACACAGGATGTACATGGTTCACCCCAGTGTGGGGCTAAGTCCACCAACTGTTATTCTTATTTATTATCTTCTTTCTATCTTCTTACATGCAAAGAGACACAAAACCCACTCTGCATAGGACAGGATATCTATGCGCACCTCACTAGATCCTCCTTCCCCGAGCTTAGTACAACACAGAGCCTTCTTACAATCACTTTCACTTATCTCTCAAAGTTCTCAACACACAGTATGCACAAAGCATTCACACCTATTTTCACTTAGCACACTGTCTTACGACTGACTCCTTATTACATCACCTAGCTACTTATTTATATATTACAAAAGGGGCCTAAACATGGGTAAACCCATGGGCCGACATCCCATACTCGTTACATAAGCCCTAATCCCCAAAAATCCCACAAAAGGGGGCGAGATACCATGATCTCTGCTTCTCCTAGGCGTCTTGTCTTTGACTAGCCTGTTGAAGTCCCAAAAATGGTCAAACACGACCAAGGTTCTCCAAAACTTGGTCGAGGGCCAACATGCCCCCAACACTCACCTTTGACTCATCTTGAGTCACTCTGACTTGGGAAACTTTGCTTTGAAGGCCTCAATCTTGGCTCGAGCTGCCTCAACTTGTTGTTTCACCAGAGCCTCCTTCTCGGCAAACTGCTGAATGACCTTCTCAGTGATAGGTCCTTCCAAGCGCTGTTCCACTGAGGTGACCACTTGTTCCAGCTGTGCACCTTGTCCCTCGATCTCCTCAAAAAGTGTGAAAGCTTCATCGTGTGACGGATGGAGTCTCTGGGTCACTTCCATGACTTTACTTTGGATGGCATGGTCCTGTTTCTAAACTGTTTGTTATTCCTGTGACCTTTTCATCTTCTCAACTGCTAAAAGTAGTTTCAGTTGCACTTACACTATCGATGCTTATTGTTTTTCCTCTTGAAGTTTTTCTTCTAATTCTCTTAGTTTTGGGTCCTCTGCAAGGTGCTCATAGGTCTACGCACTGTGGTTGCTGAGTAGCTTACATTCTGAGGCCAACACCTTGATCCTTTTTGCTACGCTCCTAGTAGTTTCTTCACTCTGGTCTTGCACTTCCTGTAGAGTGCTTAGCTCTGCTTTCAGTTCCAGTTCTGCCACTCTTGCTTAAAGTTGTTGAATATCTTTAGAGAGATTCTCCACTTGACTCTCCATTGTGTCTTCTTCTATTTTTGTGAGGCCTGGCACAAAGAGAAGTGCTCTGGTGTCTGCCTCCTTGAATCCAATATTCTCTGCGAGCAACTGTTCTTTTTCCTTCTAGATCTGTGCTTTATCCTCTGCAAGCTTTTCTTGGAGGTCATCTTTCTCTTGCTGCAAAACCTAACTTTGCTCTAAGGCTTCCTTCTTTGCTTGCTTTAATGACTCTGTGGCTTGCTACTTTTCCTCCTGGACCTGACGAAGGTGAGCCTTTGTTGAATCTACTAATCTGCATAGCTGGGAAGGATCATCTCCTACTTCTATGCCCCTTGATGACAACAACGTAGTAGACACTGTGTGGCTCGAATAAAGAGCTTGTTGTACCCCTTTGAGCTACAGCTTGATCCTATCAAACATTGTCTCTTGTTTGGATTTGTTTTGTTGCAAAATGTCCTTCAAGGTGTCTGATACAGTTGTGATGATAAGGTCAATATCATCCACCGTGAGTACAGTCTGTAATTGATTCTTATTTACTCGTGATTTCTTTCGTGTTGATGGTTTCTTCGAGGAAACCTTTCTTTTCTTGGATGTCTTAGCCTCCGTGATGGGATCCTTAGGAAGTGTCACTTCACCATGTTCCTGTTTGTTTTCTTCCCCTTCATTCTTTTCTTAGTATACTTTGTCATCTCCTCCTCCTTCTCGTGAATCTGGTGTAGTTTCCTTTGATGTGTTGTTCATTTCCTGTACTTATTCCTTCTTCTTCCTCCTGTTGTTGTTGGGTCCATCATACTCTTCTCAAGTGATTACAAGACTGTTGATGAGGTTGGGATCAGAGATCTATGTCTGTTCAACCGGTACAAGGAACTCTACAGGCCATTCCTTGGTTATTTCTTCCATGTCCTCCTCTATGAGTTTGTAATAGGACTGGAGCTCTTCCTTGTGTTTGTCCACACAAACAGTGACGTAAATGAAATTCCTATCTGCGTGAAACTTCGCAAATGGCCTGAACCTTTGCAAAGTATTCAGCGTCATGTGAGGGAAAGATTCAATGGCCCTCTTCAGTTGTAAATAATATGTGTGGAACAACGCATTGGATTTCCATTGTTTTTCCATGTCTCTGGAATACCACAACATAGTGAACTTCACGGCCATTGGTTCAGACGACTTGATTTTAGGGAAGGTCGCTTCTTCTAGCATCTCCCAGGTGATGAAGGAAATGAGAATCAAAAACCAACTAAAATGAAACTCATAGCCCAGGTACTGTGATTCACGACAATCTTGCTCCAACTGGTTGACAATGTAGCTCGCCCAGTTCATTTGCATCCCTTCGACGCATTTTCCTGCGAGGTCGATGATGAACCTCATGACCTACATTGGTCTGTTCTTCCTGATGAGCTTAACAATGATCAATTGGAAAGCTAGTCACACTTCGCCATTTTGGATGGAGGCTACCTTGTAGCCCCACTTCCCTTTATCCACATCGCTGTAAGTTTATTTTATGCACTGCCCCGGGGCGCGATCTGCAACCTTCCCTGGGTAAAACTCCTGAGGGTCAGGTCCTTGCATGCTCAATTCAGTGATCCGATGGATCAACATCGGATCTACGGTGATGTGTTGATCTAACCACTGGTAACCACCATGGTAGCATGATAGGAGGATTTTAACACACGCGTTAACCTCCCGATGTCTGCCAAAGTGTGGTATCTTCATCACGTTAAGGATTGTTGATCTTGCGATGTCCATGGTCCATGGCTAGGGGACTATCTTTGACTTCTTCCCCGTTGTCTTTGTCAAATACTTATGTGGGGTGAGCATTACATAATTCTTGCAGTCTCCCAAGTTGAATTCACTGATCTTTAGCATCATAATCTATCCTTATTGTAGTCCAACTACACGTATCTCCTTCGGGAGGTATGCAGTGATCAATGTATAATCAAAGTCCCTCGAGACGCTATCACAGCTAACCCTGCTAGCTAGAGGCAGGATATAGTCGAGCAGGCTTGATGGGATGATCTTCACGCTTGCCAAGTCCTCGCGATGCTTGCTTTGTTTCTCTGTCGCAGTTCAGGATGGCCCAGATCGACGTGCAGTCGATGGGGAGGCTTGCAATCCTCTCGTCGATGAGGCCTATGATCCTATGAACATGACATTCTTAGCCATAAGGTCTATTAGGATCTCCTCAACAGACTTTTCTACTACGTTAAGGTCGCTCAACATACATGCTCGAGATCAGATATCTCGGATAGGTGGACAAATGCACAAGGTAAGAAGAACGAGTGGTGAGGCCTTAATAAGCACTGTGTGAAAGAAATTAGTTCTTTGTGGGCTCGGATAATCACAATTTGTAAAGGTGTCCTCGGTGCAAAATTTGATGGGTTAAATAGACAACATCTTAATGAACTCCTCCAATGGGCAGGAATGCCTTAATCAATACAATTCCATCCGTTATGGCGCGGTTCCAATGGTCCAATGGCGAATATTCTGGCAATAACTGCGTTTCTAGCCATTCTGGAGCGTTTTTATAATGGTCTGGATGCCTCCAACGGTCATAATTATTCTCTGTGGTGAAGTTCCAGTCGGTGCTATTATGCTATTTCGGCAAGGTTCAAGTTCTGCAAACTTTCCTTCTGCGAAGTCCTCTCTGGAACCTCCTATAGTTTTTATAGCTTTGCTTTCTTCTTATTGATATTTCTTTCTTTCTTCCCTATGATCTTCATCTCTAGATTCCTCTTTCCATTCTTGTTTTTATCTTCTCTTAGTATAGAAACTTCGCACTGTTCAGGATCTTTCACAGGGTTCGAGGGTAATACTTTTTCTTTTACTGATTCTGGAGTAGGTTCTCTACTCTCCTACATGGATAGGTTCTTTAAGCCTTCTTGTGTTCTTTCAACTTCAACAGCTAAGTATCTAGCCCTCAGTTGCTTCGACCCGTCCTCTTGTTTTTCTATTAAGCGTGTTATTCTCGTAGCCATGAAATCCCTTAATTCTTGCTTTTTTTGTTCTATAGTTTCCTCTTCTTCTTTACTTCATATCTGATCTGTCTCAATCCAAGTCCTTCCTAACAAAAGTGTAAAATGGGCATTGTTCTCAACAAACTTAATGACCTTGAATCCTTCTTCTATCGATGTTCTATGAGCACTCATAGGTGCATGAGTAATTCTTCCACATAGGGTTATCATAATTCCTTTAAACAATGTTATTCCTCCCAATGAAGGAATCATAACAGGATTTCCTAAGATTTCGAAAGTACTTTATGTCATGATGTTCACCTATGTTTCTACGTCCAATACACAGTTTATGTCGAAGTATCCTATTCTTGTTTCCATGCACTTTTTCTCTTTGAAGATCTTTGATAAACTGATGTCTCTGTGATCATTCAATGTTTCTTTCATCTGCAATAATATAGCCTCGGATTCTTTCTGGTTCTTTGGCATAATCTTAGTCTCTTGACCTTCCTCATGGTTTTCTTGTCTCATGTTCGTATTTTCAACTTTAGCAATCATTCTAGGGAAATATAAAACTTCATGTCCAGTAGCCTCACAACAAAGGAAAGTAGGACCTCTACTAGGGAATTCCTTAGCAAGATGTCCCTGTATTTTGCAACTATAACAAAGAGTCAATCCTCTCTTTCTCTTAAATGATCCCCAACCTTTCCTATACTGTGCACTGGGATCACAATGATAGACCTGCAAAAAATTCTTTCTAGGATCCTACATCCACTTGTTAGTCCAAAACTTCTTTCTATTCATAGGAATAACATATCTTTCACTATTTCTATCAGATCTATTCATATCATATCTTATTTATTCTAGCTCTGCCCTAGTTTTCAGACTAGGACGAAATCTATCAAATATACCTAGATCCATTCTTTTGAAACAAAAATTTCCACTTATGTTACCTTTATCATAGAACCAAGCTTTAAGATCTTACCTCTTTTCTTCAGATAGGACTTCAAT
>JASDQU010586052.1:6643-29722 GCA_032191745.1 Picea mariana | reverse complement strand
ATTGTTTTATTTTAATTTAAAACTAACCCTAACTTTTAACTTAGTTACTAACCTAGATACTAACATAGGTTCTTAACTTAATTAATAATTAATTAATGATTAATTAATTATTAAATATTCATTTATTAATCCATTTTAACCTAGTTTAACTTTATTGCTATTCTTATTTATCCTAAGTCCATTTATTCAGGGATAGAAGGCGGGCGAGATGTGGTCAATGGGGCAACAGGACAAGGGAGTGAGGGCACAACGTGGATGAAGGAGGCAATAGGGTGATGGGGGATTGAGCGACAAGAATGGAGGGAGGAAGCGGAATCACCTGATCCACGACTTCGTCATCACGAGAGAAAAACCAAATCAACAGTCGAAGAATCGAATCGCCTATAATTATAGGACCCCAACACAACAGATCACAGAAATTAAGTATTCCTCCCTCCTAGAAATTCCACCGTTCGTTTAGATTTTCAATGGCTCCAAGCCAAAGGACTTGGTGTCAGTTCTTCTGGGGTCAGCCTCTGTGAGGTGACTTCAATCTTCTGTTTTTTTTAGAATTCCTCAAAGTCTCTATCCCTTCTGAGCTTGGTTTCCACTGCAAAATCAATAATTCCAAGGGTTCTTTGCACGCGCTCCTTGTGGCACTCATGATAACCTCTGGTTATCTGACCTCTTAGTCTTCTATGTGATCCTTGCAACATAAATCCTTCAACCCCTCACTGGGTTGGAAAAGTATAAGACTTCAACCTGCCTGTGCACTCCTTGCACGACTCTATGATATAATCACACTTCTGCTGGTATGAGAACAACAATATTTCTCCTGAGCTTGTCTGAGGTAAAACTCAGAACCTGTCAATGCACACTTTGCAGACTTTCACTACACTCCTTGCAGGAATTCTCAAGACAAGAAACAATTGAAACTCATTCTCTCCCTCTCAAAGACTTCATACATTTAACATGAAATGATACATACACACAACATTGAAACAAATGCATAATAAAGACTGAGTATTAACTGTAAACATACCATTCAATAGATGTAAACAAAATTCATAAAAACACCATGAAATTTGGATCAAAGATTCCTTATATTAATCCAAGTGCATTTGTACATGGGTTCTATGCCATCAACTATGTTCTTATACAACCTTCTACAATCTCTGTTCTTCTATTTTCTTGCTCTATAGCTCTCTAAGTCTTACAATGAGAATAAGGATAATAATACAATACAATGCATACGATGGAGCTTTCTAGAGTTTTACCTCCTACACTCTAAGTTATCAAATCAAAATAAAAGCTAGAAATACTTTACATTTATTACAATAAATGCCTCCAACCAACAGATGAGAGCTACGCTCAAGATCTGTGTTACAATCCTAAAAACATTTAAGGGTAATTACGTCCCTCCAGCTATAACATTAATGTTCATCTTTTCAAATTCAAAATTCCTTCAAAATGTGCACTGGTGCATATCCAGCTGTCCTCCGCTCTTGCACTTGCTTTGCTGGCTTGCTTACAATGCTCCTGCATCATACTCCTCTGGCTGAAAAATTCATGAACTCCTATTCATGAGCTCTTGCACCATTTGTCCATGCTTTTGGATCTTCGCTTTGCTTTCCCAACTGGCATCCTCAATCGGGTGTCCCTTCCATTTGACCAAATACTCAACATATGTCTTTCTCCGAGTCTTTTTGCTAACTCTCTGATTAATGACCTTTTCCATCTGTGGCTTTTCATATATAGGGAGTTGTTTAACCCATTGAATTTCTTTCTGATCTTCTTATCCTCTGGCTTCATCTATTTTGTAAGGATACATATATTCTACATTGAATATGGGTGATATGCCCACATCATCTGGAAACTCTATCTCATAAGAATTTGCTTTGAATTTCCTTATGATTTTACATGAACCTATCTTTTTCATCTTCAGTTTATTATATGTTCCCATTGGGAACCTTTCTTTTGTTAGGTGCGCTAAGACCAAATATCCCACTTCGAACTGAAGCTCTCTTATATGCTGATCTTCTCGGTGCTTATATTCCTGGTTGGAATTCTACAATCTCTCTTTAATGTTACTGTGTTGTCTTGCATATCTACCGCAAAATTTTCTGCTCCAACACTTTTGAACTCCCTCTGTTCTAAGTTCCTCAACTCAGATAGTCCTCTTGGATACATTCCATACATTATCTGGAATGGGCTCTGGCCGGTGCTCCTGTTTGGTGAATTGTTATATGAAAACTCCGCTTGTGGCAGAATCTGATCCCACTGACTGTGATGTTCAACTACTAAACTCCTCAACAAGTCCCCTAAACTTTGATTTACTACCTTAGTCTGTCCATCCTTCTGATGGTGATATGTTGAGCTAAAATATAATTTTTCCCCCAGCTTCTTCCATAGTGTCCTCCAGAAATGACCAACGAATTTGGTATCCCTATTTGAAACAATACTCTTGGATAAGCCATGAAGTTGAACAACTTCTCTGAAAAATAGGTTTGCAATGTGAGTTGCATCACTGGTTTTCTTACATGGAATGAAATGTGCCATTTTGGAAAATCTACTACCACGAATATGGAATCACAACCTATCTGTGTCCTTGGCAGTCCTAACACAAAATCCATGCTTACTGCGTCCCACGACCTCTATGGTACCAACAATGGTTAATATAATCTTGTATTCTGTCTCTTCCCCTTTGCGTGATGGCAAATTCAACATTTGTTGACAAATATCTTGACATCTGTCCTCATCTGTGGCCAATAATATAGATTGTTTAGTTGCACGAACGTTTTTTCATGGCTAAAATGTCCAGCCAATCCTCCACTATGTTTTTCCTTCAGAAGATTCTCTCTCATAGAACTCTTTGGGATACACAACTAATTTCCTTTGAATAATAATCCATCCTGGATTAAGTATTCAATCCATTGGATTTTGTCTCTCAGAATAGGATTCTCACATGCTTCATAAGCGTCCCTAAAATTTGAATCATCCCTGTACATATCCTTAAGGCTATCAAAACCTAAGGTCTTCACATGAAACTTCTGCAGAATCAAACATTTTCTTCTCAATGGATCAACAACCTTGTTAGCAGTTCCAAAAATGTTCTTTATAACAAAAGTAAAGTTATGCATAAATTCAACCCATTTCACATGTTTCTGGTTCAATTTCTCCTGTCGAGTTATGAATTGTAAAGCATGGTTGTCACTACACAATTTTTTTTATTTTGGAACCAAGTAGTGCCTCCATTTCTTCAGTGCCCGTATGACTACATAAAACTCTTTATCATATGTGGAATATTTCATCTTGGATTCGTTCAACTTCTCACTGAAGTATGCAATCAATCTATTGTCTTGGCTTAAGACTGCTCCAACCGTAAATCCACTTGCGTCACATCTCACTTGAAATGTCTTACAAAAGTGTGGAAAAACTACAATTGGCTGTTCGGTTATCTTTTCCTTCAATAGATTAAAACTTTTCTCTGCTTCCTCTATCCAATGAAAAGATTTATGTCTTTTCTTGACTGTGTCCATCATTGGTGCAAAAATTCCACTAAATTTTCTAATGAACTTCCTATAAAAACTGGCTAATCCATGGAAGCTTTTGACTTCAAATATATTCTTCGGCGATGGCCATTCTTTGATTTCTTTTACCTTCTCAGGATCCATATTCAACTCATTTGAAGAGATCAAAAAACCTAAATAAACAAGCTCCTTCTTCATGAAAGATGACTTTCTCAAATTTATCAACAACTTCTCTTGCTGCAACCTCCTCATCACTAGAGTTAGGTGTTTCATATGTTCTTCTTCAGTCTTACTGAAGACCAGTATATCATCGAGATACACAATTACAAACTTTCCAATGACATCTTTCAAGACTTCATTCATTAACCTCATAAAAGTACTTGGCACATTTGTCAAACCAAACAACATGACAAGCCATTCATACATCCCTTCATTTGTCTTGAATGTTGTCATCCATTCATCACCTTCCCTTATTCTAATCTAATGATATCCACTTTTCAAATCAATCTTTGAAAAATACTTTTCTCCACTCAAGTAATCCATCAAGTCATCCATCCTTGGTAAAGGAAATCTATACCTGATGGTGATTTTGTTTATAGCCCTCGAGTCTGTACACATTCTCCATCGACCATCCTTCTTTGGACTTAACTCTGTTGGTACATCGCATAGACTCAAGCTTTCTCTTATCAACCCCTTGTCCATCAAATCCTAGACTTGCTTCTTAACCTCTTCATTCTCCTGTGACACCAATCTGTACACTTCTTTGTTTGGTAAACTCTCTCTTGGTATAAGGTAGATGTGATGGATTATACTTCTTATGGGTGGGAACGAACAAGGTAAATGGTTCACCACTATATCCGCGAAATTCTCTAGCATTTCCTGAATTTCCTCCAGTAGATCATCTATCGAGGTACTAGTTAAAGCGACTCTAGGTTTCCTTACCACAATAAACTTCATGTCTTCTTCTTTCCTGACTTCCTCTAGAAGTTCCTTCCCACTCATGAGAAGTATAGTGTTGCTCATTTCCTCTTTCTCCTTCTTGTCTTCGATTGGCAACAACATATGTGTCCTACCATTCTTCTCTAAGGTGTATGTGTTCTTTCTCCCATCATGAACAACATTTCTGTTGTATTTCCATGGTCTTTCCAACAAAAGATGACAAACATCCATGGAAATAACATCACACAAAATATCATCTCCGTAACCTCCTATCTTAAATTCAACTAAACATTGTTTAGTGAATGTTACCTGATGTCCTTTTTGCAACCACGAGACTTTATATGGGCTCGGATGTGTGACTGTCTCCAATTCCAGCTTCTCCACCATTTATGTGGATACTAGATTATCTTTGCTTCCACTGTCCACAATTACCTTGCATACCCTATCCTTGGTCTTGCAAGCAGTTCTAAACAAACTATTTATTTGGACTGGATTCTCTGCCTCATTCTCTGGTTTCAAGAGAATTTTCCTCATCATTAAGGATCTTCCGCCTTCTGCATCTTCTGCCTCAACATTTCACCTTTGCGCTTTTGAAATGTGAGATTCGCCTCCTCCATCTCTTTTTATATAAGGATATTCAAAAGATTTGTGTCCTATCTTTCCACAAAAAAAACATTTTATCTCACCTCCTCTACCTCTGCCTCTTCCTCTTGCTTGCGGAAAAGTGTTCTTATCGGCATATTTTCTTCCTTGTGAACTTACTCTTCTTTCTGGGTGATTATGAGGTTTCTTTTCTTCATCTTTGGGCTTCTTCACTCTTTCCTGGGCAATTTATTTTCCTCTGCTTTGACTTCTACCTCTACCCCTTTGACCTTTCTTTTGGGCCATTTTTTCTTGTTCCTTCAGAGAAATATGATAAGCATCTTCTACATTTTTGATTGTCACCATGCTCATCTCATATTGAATGTCATATCTCAGACCATTCATGTATCTAGTGACATTTTCATCATCACTATCGCGATGACCAACTCTGATGTTGAGTCTGTAAAAATCCTCAGTGTATTCCTTCACTGTCATCCCCTTCTATCTCAAATTCTGCATTCTCCGAAACAGATTGATTTGGTAATCTTTGGGTATAAACTTGGCCTTCATATTTTCTACCATCCTATCCCAGCTTTTGATTCTTTGCTTGCCTTTGCAATGCCTATCAGCTTGCAGTTCATCCCACCATAGTGTTACATGCCCTTTGAATCTAGTGACAACATGTTTTACTTTCCTATCTTCTTCATTATCTTCATAATCGAAGTATTTATCCAGAGCTCTAAACCAATCTAGCAACTCCTCAATGTCTAAGTTTCCTTCATACATCGAAATGTCCATTTTCCTCTAGTACCTATTCTTGCAATAGCTCTCAATAAATGTTCTTCTGCAACATCTTTTGCTACATCTTCTTCTTCGGCTCTAGCCTCATTTTCACTTTCAGCTTCACTGACATCTCCTGTATCAGTAGCTCGTCTCTGTTTTGTCTCCATAGCATCTAATCGAGCATGAAGTTCTCTCATTTGATCCCTTTCCACGACTGGATCGGGCATTGGTCTGTCTTGATGTCTTTTGGGCGACATTGTTCAAATTTGCTCTTTATTACGGAGGTTCAAAATTTGTGCTCTGATACCACCTAACACAACACCCGTACCTCAATAGGTTCTACTTGACCTCCCGGTCTAAGGATCGTTCTTAATCTCCCTTTGAGCCGAAATGGATCTTTGATTCCCTACAAGAATCTTCACACTTGTAACCACAGGTCCTTCTTAGGAGTTACGCCTGTGCAAACAAGCACTAGGCACGACGTATTACCCATGTGACCAACTAATGTGACCACAACCTTTATCCGAAAAGGTCTTTTTCTAATCGTGATTTCGGGGGTATTTGCGTGATACAACCCCAACACTCCACATCCACAAAACCCTGAAACCTGATGTGGGACCTCTCCCCAGAACTAGATCTGATGGTCCTGTACCTCCTCCTCGATCAATGACCATGATCGTGTCGTGACTTCGTGTTTCACGATATCAAGACTATTTTTGTAACACAAGCCCAATGGTCCAACTCCCGACTTCTGAAATGTTGAGATATGAACTCAAGAAATCAACGACTCTTGTTGATCCAGATCCAATGGATACTATTCCTCCTGGGCTTGTGAGCGTTGAAAGGCTATTAACCTTATCCTTCCCGCTGATCTACTAGATCCAACAACTCATGGAAATTCGATATTCCTCCCTCCGAGAAATTCCACTGTCTGTTCAGATTTTCAATGACTCCAAGACAAAGGACTTGGCGTCAAGTTTTCTGGGGTCAACCTATGTAAGGTGACTTCAATATTATGTTTTTTTCGAATCCCTTGAAGTCTCTATCCCTTCTGAGCTTGGCTTCCACTGCAAATTCAAGAATTCCAAGGTTTCTTTGTGCGTGCTCCTTTTGGCACTCATGATAACCTTTGGTTATCTAACGTCTTCCTCTTATATGCACTCCTTGCAACATAAATCCTTCAACCCCTCACTGGGTTAGAAAAGTATAAGACTTCAACCTGCCTGTGAACTCCTTGCATGACTCTATGATATACTCACACTTCTACTGGTATGAGAACAACGGTATCGCTCTTGAGATTTTCTGAGGTAAAACTCAGAACCTGTCAACACACACTTTGTGGACTTTCACTGCACTCCTTGCAGGAATTTTCAGGACGATAAATAATTGAAACTCATTCTCTCCCTCTCAAAGACTTCATACATTTAAAATGAAATCATACATACACACAACATTGAAACAAATGCATAACAAAGACTGAGTATTAATTGTAAACATACCATTCAATAGATGTAAATAGAATTCATGAAAACACCATGAAATTTTGATCAAATCTTCCTTATATTAATCCAAGTGCATTGGTACATGGGTTCTATAGCATCAACTATCTCCTTATACAAGCTTCTACAATATCTATTCTTCTATTCTCTTTCTCTACAACTTTCTAAGTCTTACAATGAGAATAAGGATACTAATACAATACAATACATACAAGGGAGCTTTCTAGAGTTTTCCCTCCTACTCTCTAAGATATCAAATCGAAATAAAAGCTACAACTACTTTACATTTATTACAATAAATGCCTGCAATCAACAGAGGAGAGCTACACTCAAGATCTGTGTTACAATCCCAAAAGCATTTAAAGGAAATTACATCCCTTCAGCTATTACATTAATGTTTCATCTTTTCAAATTCAAAATGCCTTCAAAATGTCCGTTGGTGCATATCCAACTATCCTCCGCTCTTGTGCTTGCTTTGCCAGCTTTCTTACAATGCTCTTGCATCACCATATCTACCCCCTTCTCTCTTTACCTCTTGCATCTAACCCTCTCTCTCTCTCCCTCATTGTATCCCCATCCCTTTTTCTCTTCCAATATCCCCACCTTACTCTCTTTTCTTCTATATAACCCCCCTTTCCTCTCTCCCCTCCCTCCTCTCACTCTCTCACTTTATACCCCCAATCTCTCTCTCCCTCTTCGTCACTCTCACACACTCTCTTTTTCTTCCCCTCTCCCCCTCCCACACTCTCTTTATTCCTCTCTATCTATCCCACTCTCTACATCACAAGGAAATAAATGGCGTTGACCTAGACATGTCAAGACCTATACCTAGACCTAGACATGTCAAGACCTACACCTAGACCTAGACCTAGACATATCAAGACCTACACATGGCAAGACCTAGACATATATGATGACCATGACCTAGACCTATATGATGACCATGACACAGACCATGACATAGACCTAGATCTAGACCTAGACCATGACCTAGAACATGACATAGAGATATAACTAGACTTAGACTATGACATAGAGATAGAACTAGACTTAGACCATGACCTAGACCTATACCATGACTATGACCTAGACCCCCCTAGCTCCATCTAAGCTTAGGCATAACCTATACTTGACCCTTAACCCCCTCCATGCTTGAGCATTAAGTGAATTATGCATATACCTCTTTTTAAAGGCCCCACAACCCTTGCACCCAAATCTTGGCAGTCTAACCATTGGTCTATGGTTCAAAACACTTTCAATCCTAAGCCCTTAGGTCCTATTTGTCCCCAAACCCATACACATCATTAATAATAAGGATGTTTGGTCTACAATAAATGATATATTTGTTGCATTAAGAGCACTCACACACTCTTGTGACTTGAAATCCTCGAGGTCATGTTCACATCCCTTCCCAATAGGAGCACATGCATGTTCCTAGAATGCGCATGCTCTTTATAGGAATGTGCACACATTCTTGATAGGTTTTTTTATGTGCCAAGCACAGTCCTCAACCTCATTTATCTCAAAACATATAACAAGCCCGATATCTGCACGCAAAATAACTAGATTAAATAGATTTTTTTTTTTTTTCTTGTTGTTTAATTCACAGACAATTTTGTGTTACTACAAGACTATTGTGGGAAGAATTGGAAGACAAATTTGTCCAAGTGGAATTGGAATTGTTGGTTGTGTCTTCTTGTGTAATAGCAAGAAAAATTTTTTGAATTAGAATTGTTATTTGTGTGTTCTTGGGTAATACCAGGACATATTTGTCCAATTGGAATTGTTAGTTGTGTCTTCTTATGTAATACCAATACAAAATTTTCCAATTGTAATTGGAATTGTTAGTTGTGTCTTCTTGAATAATACCAAGAAAAAATTATCCAATTGGAATTGGATTTGGAATTTTTAGTTGTGTATTCTTGTGTAATACCAAGACAAATTTGTCCAATTGGATTTGGAATTGGAATTGTTAGTTGTATCTTCTTTTGTAATACCAAGACAAATTTGTCCACTTGGAATTGGAATTGTTAGTTGTGCCTTCTTGTGTAATACCAAGGCAAATTTGTGGTGGGGTGGTTGGAAGCCAATTTTTCTCTTTAAACATAGGGAACCTACAAAATCGAGGTAGAAATTCCTCGAGGAAAGAGAAACCCATCAAAAAGGTAGAAGAAGAAAAAGAAAAGACAAAGTTACGTATGTCAAAGCATAAGATTTAAGAAGATGGAAATCTAATTTCTAGTGGAATAAATGTCATTTTTGTTTCTCTTCCATCACCACAAGCAAAGTGCAGAAGTTCAATAGAGACCAATCCAATCAATATCTCATTAATACAAGTTGTTGTGGATGACCAAATGATGGAGGATTTTATTGTATTTGATTATACAATGGATGAAATTAGAGAGGCAACTGGCACACAACATTATGGTGAATAAGTTCTTGTGGTGCAACCTCTTGTTAGACAATCAAACAATCCATAAAATAGGGATGGGAATGTCCATTCTCCTCCCATAATTGATCCTACAGTGATCAAAGGGGAAAGAAATGCAACATTGTTAACTCCACAACAGGGAGGTCAAGAGTGCCAGAATAGGGGTTCATCGTCCCTATCTAGATTGAGCAGTTTGCGACGAAGAAATCCTAAACACATTTAGGTGGATGAAAGTGGTATAGCATCGCTTGAAGGTAAGTTACCTAACAGTGCTATTCATTATCATTCTTATAAAATCATTAAAGAATATTTTGAACCAAAATCCGATGTCACTAAATCTCAATTATTTTCATCTTTGTTAAAATGTAGAAGTTTGAATGTTGTTAGTCTAATTTTAGGCATTAAAATAGTCAAAAGTTTAGAAACAAGTCATCATAATGTTAGAAACCTTGTGGATGTTTTTCAAAGAATTGGTAAGAAATCTATTTCTAAATACCGTAATTCATCCCGACGTGTCTTATCACAATTAATTGTTAGTAAGATCACAAGAAAACATCGTTTTCTCCAAAATACCTCTCATCTCATGAAATGAAATATCAAAACCCTTAGAAATTATTCTCATAGACGAGATAGCCTCGACACAAGTGGCCCAACAGATTTGTGGGCCTTCACTGGTAGGATACCTCATTCTAACATGAAGCTAATTGGAGCAGTTAAGGGATAAGCATAATATTTATGGCATGAGAACACTAGGCCTTCTTCCAACCAAAAAAATGTACTAAAATTGAGAAGGGGATATAGGTACCATGAACCCCATATTAAATAATTTATTGACATTACACAGACACAATTTTATGAGAGATTCAAGACAATACTTAGTGCACTTAACTTGGGCCAAATATATTTCCATAAATGAAATCCTTGCTATGTTCGAATAAACACATTTCGTAACACATGTTGTTGTAGATATCACATTGAGTGTGGTTATTATTATCACGCACACACACACACATATGTATTTTTCATTTATTGCATAACACGCTTTTGCATGAATGCTCAGTTATATTGTTGTCATTGTCATCTAGAGAATTTATTCACAACATCTTGTGTACAAGGCTAGAGGGTTGTACATTTTATCAAAAAGATTGCTTACATGGGACATGTATTAGGTGTAGTGGAATGTAATTACTAAGAAAGTGCATCCATGTAAGCGATGAGTATGAATTGGGGAGGAAGGCAGTTTCCTTACAAAACTTTAAAGATGTCGCATATGATATTGATGGAGGAAAATAAATATTCAATTGGTGACTTCCCAAGTATGAGTATGTGACTTCATGAAGGACTTCGTCAAAAATACACAAAAACATGTTCAACATGTCCATATGGCTTGATGGTAGGATGAACATTTTAGAATACACAGAGATACATCTCTCGTTGGTACTGTCTTATCACTGGTTGATTTTGCTAAGAACTACACCTGTCAACCATAAAATGAGATTCAAATCCAATATTATCACTCAGACAAGGTCACCATAATGGTCCATATCACATACAGGCATGGGTTAGATAATAACGAAGAAAACATAGTTATATTGATGGAGTATCACTTCTACATAAGTGATGATTAGTGATGTGACTTAGCCTAGGTACAACATTGCTTTTAGTTTTTTTACAATCACCTTAAGGAGAAGAACATATAGATGGATCAACATTGGATTTGGTCAGATGGTTGTGCAGGCCAGCTCAAAAATGATTGCATATTTCGATGGTTGTGTATGTTGCACAAAACAATCAAGGTACCACACATTTGGAACTATTTTGAGTCTGGGCACGGGAAAGGGGAGCATGATGGAGTAGGTGCATGCAATGTAGAAATAAAATTACGTAGGAAAGAAATGAAGTTCACAACTACTTCCCTTATTCGAGATGTGAAATCCAATGTTGAATAATGTTCTTTAGTAATGGGAGAGAGAACAAGAACCCATGAAGACCAATCACACAAGAAAGGACATGTACATACATATTTTTGGGATGTGGTTGATGTATACTAATCATAGTGGTATGAATGCAAAAAAATCCAAGGAACTCATGGATTCCATTCAGTTTGAACATTGGACAATGCAATAGTTGAATTATGGACGAGAAAATTCTCTTGATTTTGTGGTCCATGTAGTAGTAATGAATGGGATGATTGTGAATCAACAAAATGGGTTGATAGATGAGATCGTGTATCACTCCCCATTGGTCAACATATAACTATGGAACTATCCCATTTGGAGGAGGATCAATAAAATATTTCAACATATTATGATTATGTCTCAAATATCATACTGCCAGGCTCATTGAAACATTCTATTACATTTTGAATAACTATCATCAATGTTTTATGCTTTGGTCATTTAGTGGACTCATGTGTTGGTACTCCATTTTTTTCAAGGCACATATACGCAGTGGTTTCCCCAAGAGGTAATGAATGGGGCACTTATTTTTGGATGGCACATTTTTTAGAGAGAAAACAAACCCTCATGCGATCAGTAACAAACTCCGAAGGCATTGGATTTATTATTGGGTCGATGGTTATTAAAGGAGACTATCTAACAAAAGATGAAATAACACATAAGAAAGGTGGTTATTTCAAGATTATAGACCAAGTGAATTTGTATACCACTTTACGAACTTGGTTGTTGGTACAAACCTCCAACTACAAACAATTTTAGGTAAGAACTCATCAAAGGTACAATACTTCTTGCCTTACTATGAGCACAAGAAGTTAATGGAGACCATCAATAATAGAAGTGATTTCGATGGTCTACTTGAATGACCATAGGTATGTAAAAGAAATAATTAAAAAAATATTTCATATTTATAAATGATTGAAAATTTGGCTTCATTTTATGGTTGTTATGGTATTCTTGTATTTTGTGGTTCTTTTCTGTTGTTAGAGAACTATGTTTACCCTTCCCTTTCCTTTCCTTCCCTTTCTTGCCTTTAATTGCCTTTCCTTTCCTTGCTTGCCTAGTCATGCCTTACTTTTTATTGCCATGCTATTCCATGCCTTGACTTTCCATGCCATGCCATGCCATGCCTTACCTTGCCATGCCCTATCATGCCTTGCCTTGCCATGCCTTACCTTTCCATGGCTTGCCTTTCCATTCCTTGCCATTCCATGCCATGCCATGCCCTTCTTTTCCATGCCATGCTATGACTCTCCTTTCCATGTCATGCCAAGCCTTTCCTTGCTATGTTGTGCCATGCCATGCCTTGCCTTTCCATGCCATGCCTTTCCTTTAATTCACTTTCCATGCCATGCCATTCCATTCCTTGTCATACCATGTCATGCCTTTCCTTTCCATGCCATGCCTTGCCTTGCCATGAATTTCCTTGCCTTGACTTGCCTTGCCATGCCATGCCTTACCTTACCATGTTTTGACGGGAAAAATTGACCGTCTGTCAACTGGAAGAACGAGTCCAGTCTGGGGTTGTCTAAATAACCCAAGCAATTTGGTGTAACTCGTTCTGTCAGGTTTAATGGCTCTGATAGCCAATCTAAAGTCCTAAAAGAAAATAAACAAGAGAACGAAATAACTGACTAATTACTAGACACTATATATTATATATGTACATATGATTTAATATAACTATTGTAGTTGTATTTAAGAAGAAAATATACAAATATCATTTATGTACATCATTTACAAATTGCAAGTTTTAATCGAAACTTACGAAATCAATGCGAAAATGATTTCTTTTAAGAAGTAGATAAAGAAAGAACATTTAAATCTTTTCTATTTTCCTTTATAAATCTAACTAATCTTGAATTGAATAAACTATGAAACGCAGACATGCAGGTAGTCAAAAGATGAACTAAACATCCTGGTTTCATTAATATGTAAATGAAAGGATTGAAAAACACAAAGGAGCTAACCTATAGTTAGTTTGTGAGATGTATCCAAGCGTCTGTATGACTGAAGAATATCCAACCGCCACGCCCAAGAGAGAAATCTGCAATGGATTTTATGACTGTTTTAAATAAATTCAAAACATGTATTGGCAGTTGAGGTTTAATGACAGAGGAGGAAACACAAATTGAACCCTGTGATCTTATAGTTGCACATAATTACAACACGATAAATCTGAGTATAACTTATTGCATTTCACCATTCAATTAAAATTCAAAGATAAATCCTATCATTTGAATTGGATATATGATCACAGTATTTATATCTAGAGAAACAAATTATAGACGATATTTATAACATATGTATCCCAAACACAATATATCATTCAGTCTAAAGCTATCATACCTATCAGTATATCAGGACTAACAAAATATAGATGAAAACATCATTTACAAAAGGCTAAAACCAAAATGCATATATGTTGTTTCATTAAGTCTTGGAATCACTCGTCCATCTTCTGCCCTAGGCCAAGATGATTTCCTTTACAAAATGTAGAGTATTTAAAGAGTTTATGAAAACTAATCTTCCTATATTCTAAGACAGGATCAGATCTCAAAAGATCTAAAACTTACAAATATAGAGGGCCTAGAGCCACTCATGATCAAACTATATCTTCAAAATTTATGAAAGTTCTCTCCTATTTACAAAATAAGAAAAAAGAGATATCTAATCAACTAAGTTGAGCATGCTCCATCCCATAAGATCAACATTAGATACACCATGTCCTGAAAAAAAACCCGAAATGAGAGCAAGTTAAACATTTCATTAACTAACAATTTCTTAATTTATATGAAAAAATGACCTTGCTACAAAATCTCTCGATTTTGTAAACAGTCTTATTATTGGTAATAGAAATCTAAATTGATTAGAAAAACAAAAAATAAAGTATGACTGTAACAAAAATCAATCTTACCATTTAAATAATAAAAAAAATTGGATCACGGTATCTCATAATTTATCACGGCCTTTACACTGCCAGCGTTTTTTATAACAATATTGCCTGTCCTTTTTAGACGCTTCGCTTGTCTCTGTGCATTGGCCTTGAGTTCACAGTTTTCATTTGCCAACGATTCATTGTGAGTCGTGAGAGATTTGATCCTTGCTTGGAGAATGGGGATGTTTGTATAGTATTTCCCTATCCAATGCAAGAAAACTTCGCAATGTAGCAGGGGCAATCTGTTGAGGAAGCATGTAATTGTGTGCAAAAACATCAACGCTACCCACTGTCGGCCTTTGACCAACCTTAATACCTGTAAACCCCTTGCTATATTTTAGACATGGTGGGATATTATTGACATAATCAAATGGTTGGTCTGGTTTAGAATAATTCAGATCTTCCTGTGCTAGAAACCTTTCAATCTTGGAGTCAGAATCCTCATGGATCTGAATCAAATCAATCGAGCTCACATGAGGCTTGGATCTATTACGCAGACTCCTTGAAACGAGTTGACCAACCCTCTTATTACAAAACCCTAACATTGCTTGATTCTTCTTTGATTGTTTGCTAGGTTTTTTACTGTCAGATTTTACAGTAGGGTTAGGGAAAACAATCGGTTCATGCACATAAGTTTTAATAAAATCAGAACTAATATCTTGTTGATCAGATAAAAGCTGATCGGGCACTACCCCTTCATGAGGGTTTTCATCCAAAAACTTTGGCTTGTCACTTGAGAAATCAAGAGGTTTTTCTATCATAGGCTTATCCATGACAGGGGTTTCTACAGGATTTGTTGTAACAAAACCATTTCGAGGTAAAAACCTGTCCCAATCATCACCCAAGGTTTTCAAACGATGAACCAACAGTAATTTAATCAAACCATGGTGAAAAAGGCTAGAATCTAGGTTATGCTTCTTGTATCTCTTTGACATTTTATACAAACTACTTAGCACGTAAAACGACATATTTAGGTGGAAGCCAATAAAATGCATGAGCAATCAGACATGGTAAAGGAAGACCATGCCATAACGACCTTCACAGGTAATAAATTGTTTTAAAACTGCTAACAGACCATGCCATCTAACCTTGAGTAGGGAGACCAGAATAACTTTGTCACAACAACCAATATTTTTGGAGGTGACGAAAAGACTCCAGGGTACTTCGTCCAATTTTGAATTTTTAAACCACTTTTGACCAGTGGGAGGGAGTCCTGTTGCTTCACTCAAAAAATCTCCAGTGATCTCCAACTGAATATAACCCACCTTTTCTTTGTATCCATCATATGTAAGGGATAATTCTTTGTCCACTTGCAAGTTATACCCCTGGAACTTCTTAATAAACATATCCCACCCCTGGCTCTTCAGATCCTCACTTGCATCATCATAAAGAAGCAATGTTTGAGAGCCATTTGTCTCTATTCAGATGACAGGGGCCATCAAGGGTTCAAACAGATTGTAACAAAGGCGACCCAAACCAACCCTGGCCTTAGGAGGTAGCAGTAAAGAGGCAAGTCTGAGCTGATACCATGGAAAAAAAGCTAGCAACACACTAGTGTGACCATAATATAAGCATAAGGGTTTGAGTCACGAAATTCGAGCGTTTCTGGTAATGAACGTTTCGAGTACAGAGCATAACACAAGACCTTAGTTCATCATGAGAGGCCTGTCAATTCTCCCTGCTAGCTAAAATGGTGTACATGATACGGTTCTGGTGTGTTTAATTCCCATGACATGTAATGGGTATACTCGATTTGCAAAGGTTAGGAATGGATATGTTTTTACAATCGAAATACGAATTGAAAATTTGATATCAAAGTTGATTTATCAAGAATTTAAATGAACAAGATTATAGTTCAAATCCAAATCAACATAGGTAATATATCGATATTCAAACAAACGCAAAAGAAAAATCATCCCAATAGTGAATAAGAAGTAGATACAAGTCACAATGAACTTTTTAACAACCAAGCATTGGATAGAGTCATAATGCAAAATTAAGTTTAAATGCTTGATTCCTGTTTACAGTCATGAACCAAGAATGAAAACACAAGATAAAAGTAAAACAAGAATAATCAAACATCTTTTTTATAATCGAATAATCACCCTCAAATAGTAATATTTACAGGATGAGGTGTAGGCAGCTACAGGAGGTGTCATTTGTCATTCAAAATAGAAAAAACATGTAGGGCTGCCAACAGTGGTGACTTACTGGGAGAAGCAGTTATCTCTACATCACCAACGAGTTCATGTCAGGATTGATTAGAATGATTAAAAATTGAACAACAACTGAAGGAAATCAAGCATCTCAATCAAATTTCAGCAATCATCACATAGTCTAGCTTCAGATGTTAAACTGTTCAGATAAAATCTGGTGACAAATTTTAATTATGAGAGCAACGATATTGAAGCCAATGGCTCTAATACTGTTGACAGGGCCACTGCTGCCAGCAGACATCCATAGCCTCGATAGGGATGTCAATTACCCCACTCTGACGTCTCTACCATGTCCAAGAATTTTTGATACAAAATGAAGGGCACTTATGATCAATATCAAAATTTATACCTGATAATTTTCTTGAACCCGACATCGCTTTGCTACCCGCGGGCCTATTTAGTACCCCAACAAAGTTGTCTTGGCATCATGTATGCATTTTCCCACTGCCAGCAGACCTGTTTAGTATCTCGACAGGTTTACATACACTTCCCACAACTCTCTGAAAATTATTTACAATTTTGACATAAATTTAATGATATTCAGAAGAGCGGGGTGATGATGAAAATTTCAGTTTTCAGAACACTTGATATTGTCCAGCCTTTAATTTATCGCTAAATAACCTTCATTATGATTTGAAATTAGTTTTTTGACGAGACTAATTTTTCGAGGATAGGAAGGCATACTTGAGTTGTTTTGTTTAAAACAGGGACATCATAAAGAGATTTAATGATGGCCATGTCTTCTCATAATTATAAAGTGAAACTATGAAACCTATTATGAATAGAAAATTTCTTTAGCTAGTCTGCGTTTCAGGAATTTACAGCGTTTATGCTCTGACAGACCTTGACTGTTACTTCATAATGAGACATTCTGGTTTCCCTTCATGAAGTAAAATGTGACACAGACATAAGTTTAACCAGAAAGCAGTGAAAACAAGAAAAATGAAAAGAACCAAAAACCAGAAAACAAAAGTAAATCAAAACAAAAAAATTATGTACAAAGGTGGGTCTGGAAACATCAAGAAAAATACCTTTTGAGAGCTTGTCCATTCACCGGGAAGGTGTCTGGCTATCCCTCCAAACTGTGTAGACAGAAAGATCTGGGACCTAATTTTTCAGTAATTACGAAAGGCCCCAACCACAAGTTCTGGAACTTGGTGTGTTCCCATTTTCCTTCGTGAGGCTTATCCCATTTGAGGACCAGGTCTCCTACCTCGAAGTTTCTATCTAAAGAAGAGTTCGAATCAAACCAACCTTTCACAATCTGTTGATGCTGATCCAACCTCTCCTTTGCTTGCATTCTTGCTTCTTCTAGTTTCAACAAGGCATTAATTCGAATTTCAAGAGGAGGGAATTCCTCTTCTTGAACTTTCTGTGATAATTGCAAAGAGGGAAGCATAACATGAGGAGGTAGAATTTCTTCTCTTCCATAGACAAGGAAGAAAAGATAATTACCAACAGAGGTTTTTGGTGTCACCCTGTCAGCCCAGAGTGCATTAAAAAGTGCATTGTGCCAAATTTTGTGGTTTTCATAAAGTGTCATCTTGATGATTTTTATCAAGTTTTTATTCGTCGACTCTGCTAGGCCATTTCCTTGGGGGTAATAAATGGTAGAATATTTCAGTTTGATCCCTTTTTCTAAAGCAAAAACACTCATATCGAGGGATGACAAGTAAGAAGCATTATCGAAGACCAAACATTCAGGAATGCAGAATCTAGTAATGATACTCGAATTAAGGAAAGATATTACCTGATTAGTGTTTACCACTTTTAGCGGTGCAACCTCGGACCATCTGGTGAAATAATACGTTGCTGTAATGATGTATTTATGTTGCTATGAAGAAGTGGGGTTAATTGGTCCTATGATGTCAAGACCCCACTGCTGAAAAGGTGAATCTATCGAAACAGGTTGCAAAGGGAATGCTTCCTTTTTTACTCGTCCAACAACCTTTTGGCAGATTTTACATTTACGACATAATGCATAGGAATATTTGAATAACGTTGGCCAATAATACTCAACTCTTAATACTTTGTGAGTAGTGGTGTCTCCATCAAATTTCCCACCAGCCTCACCAGCATGAAGTTCAGATAATACTTTCTCTGCTTCATCGTTTTCCAAACAACGCATGAGAACACTATCAAATTTCTTTCGAAATAATACATCGTTTATCAACTGGAAAGGTGCGGATTTTAGTTTTAATTCTCTTCTCTTTTTTTGGATCAAGATGACGAGGAGAAAAACCATGTGTTAAATAAAACTTAATTTCATCAAACCAGGAATTAACAACAACTTGTGTACAACTAATTTGTTTTCTGTCATGCTGATTTACGGTTAAGGAATTGATTTGACTTTCCTATTCTTTAACTGAATCAAAAACTAGTTTACATAGGCCTTGACCTTTAACAATTTGTGTAGGAGTTATTTAAAGGTCATACTCTTGTAATGAGGTCATCCAATTTTCCCATTTTTCACCCAATTCCTTTTGTACTAATAAGTTTCTGACAACAGGATAAGGAACAATGACTTTAGTTCTGGATTTTAGCAAATATGATCATAAGTGTTTCACTGCTTTAAAAACAACATAATCCTGTTGATATATAGCTGGGTAATTAAGCTCTTCTCCTTTAAAAGATGAGCTCATGAAAGCAATAGGTATTTCATTACTTTCAATATTCTTTTGGGTTAACACAACAGCGTAAGATCTGTCGTAGGCGAAAGTGTAAAGAGTGAAATCTTGCGAGAAATCAAGACTCATCAAGGAAGGGGATTGCACTATGGATTTTTTAATGGAATCAAAGGCTTGATTTTCCTATGGTCCCCAATGATACTAAACATCCCTTTTAATTAAATTCTGCAATGGCCTTACCATTTCTGAGAAACTTGCAACAAACCTTCTAACGAAGTTAATCTTGCCTAGGAAAGACTGCATGACTTTCTTCAAAGAGGGAGGGAAGAGTTTATCAATATCTCAAGTTCTTTTAGGATCGATAATCATTACATCTTTGGACACTATGAACCCAAGTAATTTTCCTTGCTCAACTGAAAAGACTGATTTCTTAGGGTTGAGAGATATGCCATACTTGCGACATCATTCTAGGACAACCCTGAGGTAAGACACATGATCTTTCTTATTTTTAGAGAAAACAATTATATCATCAAGATAGACCACTACTGATTGGTTTATGAGGCCATGAAAATCAATGTCCATTGCTCTCTGAAAAGTGGCCCTGGCATTTATGAGTCCAAAAGGGATCTTCTTGTAGGCATAAGTGCCCCAGGGAGTACAAAAAGTGGTTTTTAATTGGTCTGGTGGAGACATGAGGATCTGGTTGTATCCCGAAAAACCATCTAATAGTGACAATCTTTCGGAACCAGATACCTCCGGAAGAATTTGTTCCATTGGAGGAACAGGATAATTGTCTTTGTTAGACGCTCAGTTCAGGTTATGAAAATCGACATAGAGTCGAATTTCACCGCTTTTCTTCCTTACAGGGACTAGATTAGACACCCATTGTGTGTGCCTTATGGGAAATATTATCTTTGCATTTAGTAATTTGTTCAGTTCTTTCTTGACAGTGAGTTCCAATTTGGGGTGAATCTTTCTTAGTTTTTGCTGAAAAGGATGAGTTTGTGGTTTCATGGGAATGACATGTTGTATTATATTAGGATCAAATATTTTTAGATAATCATATGTCCAGGCTAAAACATATTTAAATTCTTTAAACGATTTGATAAAAGTAGATCATTCTTGCTCGGAGAACCCCATTCCCAGATTGATATTTTGGGGATTATCCTTAGTTCCTAAATTTACTGTCTCATAAGTCAAGGAAGAACTGTTCGTATTAAAATTGACTGACCCTCTAAATTTATCATGTAAATCATAAAACTTTTCTAGTCTTACAACGGATATGGGAATAGAGTTTACCAAATCATATGTAAATTCAAGAGATCTAGGATTTGATATTACCGTGAAGTTGCGGAGGTTTTCATAGTGAGTGCCTTCATCGATGATTGCACATTGGAAAGTGTCCTCCATATGAAAGAAGTTGATGATCTACTAATCGTCGTCAAAGACTCTCCAATTGGTAATGTTTTCTGGGATCGATGGCCTGAACAATAATTCAATCAAAAATGCATTCAAAGAGAGACCTTTTGCAGGAAAAAGTTTAGAAGCGACATTAGCCAATAGGTCATCCTCAGAATTACTTAATCTAGGAATGGAATTGATGTTAAATGCTAAAAATTTCTGTATCAAACTCCATACCTCAGTTTGGTAACTTATCAGATGCAGTTACAAACAGTGTATGGAGTTTCTTACCTGTCTGACCACTATCTCCGAATCACCGAACACTATTAAATTTTTTACATCCATATCCAAAGCTTTCTTAATCCCTTGTAGAAGTGATTTGTATTCGGTAGTGTTATTAGTGCATTCGAACTCTAATCGATAGGCGATGGAAGTTTTATTACCTACCGGGTCGATGAGTACACATCCTGCACTAGTTACTTCTTTGGATTTGGATCCATCGAAGTAAAGTGACCATATTTGATCTTCATCGATGGTGTTTGGCACATTTGACAGAGCTGCTAACTGAGTACAGGTCATGCGCTCTAATTGTTGCACCGGATCGGTGATGGGGGAAATTTCGGTCATGAAGTTTCTAAAGAAAGTGTTCATTCCTTGCATTTCGAATGAATTAGTGGATGCAGTAAAAGGTTCATTCAGATCTGTCATGGTATGCTTCAGATAACATTCACGATTTATCCCAATTTTATTTGGCTGCCCATTTTCTGGTAACCACAAATGAGACCAATCTATGGCAAAGTACCCATGCAACTGCTTGGACCAATCTATGCTCAAGAAAAAACCATAGACTTCAAGGATGTCAACAATGATGATGTCAATAATTTGATGAACCTTAGGATTAGAAGATAACCTAATGAGAACATTCTTCAGTTCACCAATTACCTTAATGTTCGTCCGATCGAGCTGAATGATTTTAAGACTAGAAGGCTGAACTTATGCATTAATTTTTTGGAAAATAGATAAAGGCATCACATTCGATGATGCACCATAATCCACCATGCAATTATGTACATTTCTATTAAAAATTTCAAAAGTTAATAAGAAAGGTGGGACATTCTTACGAGTATTAACAACAGAATTCTATTGATTTTTAGTCGTTGTCCTTGAAACAATTTTACCTACATTTGATACAGTTTTTTCAGTTAGATCCCTTTTATCTGGGGGTTCAGATGTCATTTTAGTAAGGATCTTTTGGGTTGTTTTAAAACTGACTTTTGCAGTTTTCTTGCTGTTAAGATCATCCTTCTTACTATTTTCTATGATGTTCTGAAGCATTTTCTGCAGAATAAGAGGAAATTTCAAAAGTTTGAAAACATAGATATTAGCTCTTAGTTTTTTCAGGTCTTCAATCAAGTCATATTCTAAAACTGGAGCTGCTAAACTCTGTTTTATTTCATCCTGTTTTGATTGTTTTGAAGGCACATTATTACTCATTTCGGAAGACGGTTTGCTCTATGCTTTGCTTCTGGTGTTGTAAGGATGGTCATTTTCAAAGTTTGCTTGAAAGGTAATGTCAGAAAAATGTTCGAAGATATTGGGAGATGACTCCTCTTCTTCGGCTACTTCTTTCTCAACTATGTCTTTAGAACTTTCAGGAGGGATAGAGTTATCATTTGCTTCAAGGATAGTTTGCAGAGTGTATTGTAAATTTTCAAAATTAAGACCTTCAGGGCCCGGATTTGGCCGGTTGGGGGGAAAAGGATTTCTAAAAGGAGGTTTATAGCTTCATTTTCTTGAGGAGGCCTCTTCGGCCAATATCTTCAAGTCTACGACTTGATTCGATAATATTTGGACAAACTTTTGCAAACTTTCTAAATCCAAAGTTTCTGGTTGGCTTTTGGCTTGGGGAGGCCTTGCAAGTATTTCGATTTTCTTTTTAGAGGATGAAGCTATTTCAAATTCACTATTGAGATTGTATTTCAAAATTAATATGTCCTTTTCGATTTGGCTTGCCTCCTTGAAGGCTTCCAGTAATAAAGACTTTTTAGACCTTTTAACCCAAATTGCTATATTATTATGCAGACCTTTGGTGTAATATGCGACAATTAGAATTTTTGCAGGCATTGAATCTGCGGGAATTTGAATCTTTAATGTGAGGAATATTTGGTTAAAATATTTTACTTTCTCCTTAGGGTTCAT
>JASDQU010586051.1:53362-69212 GCA_032191745.1 Picea mariana | reverse complement strand
GCGGTCCTGTTTTTCTAACAACTCTTACAAGGAACAATTACAACACTCTCTCTGAAACCAAGAGTTTACAACAAAATCATACAATATTACATAATGCACTATTTATAGGTATCTACAACATGTAAAATCCTAATTCATGGCACCCAAAATGGTTACAAATCCATGAAGATGATTGATTTTGATCTCAAGAATCTCAAGAATCTGTTATAGGTTTCGACTACTAGTCGGCTATGAACCAAGAAGATACTAGTCTACTATCTAGTCAACCTTCAGTCGGGTCATCCTGTTGACCATCGACTTAACTTACCCGTCATTCAATCCATCCCCCAATTGATCATCCTCAACTAGCCAGTTGGTTGACTAAGTTTACACTGCAAAGAATATAACATTCCCAACAATGTTTCTACTTGCAAGACTCGACCAATATTTACATATTCCTTCATTGGGTTGTCATTAATTTAATTATATCTCTTCTCTCTTATGGACAAACAAAATGCACACCTCCCTCCTTTCTCACACAAAAGAAAAAAATTAAATGAACAATTGTTTATTGATAGGATGTGTTGCCTTATTTCACTTTAAAGTCAAACCAACAACAATATAACAATACCCTTCAACACTTGCAATTTGATGAAGCTTCCTCTAAGCACCAATGCCCTCCCTGAGCTTCTTGCGTATCATAAGAAATTCTTAATTATTCTTGAAGGTGCAACATAGATTAAAAATAACTTTGTGGTTTAAGTTTTCAGTAGTATATGGCTACTAGTGACTCCTTTCTTTGACCTTCCATTTGCTTCTCCTGAAATCCTTATGCATTAATCCAACCAAAATTTGACTAGAATGAATATAGTATTCAACATATATGCGACCGATATGTATATATCATGTGCAAACCAAACAAACAATTGCACTTCACTATGGAATTCAAGGCCATGAAGATAAGCAACCAGACAAGTCGAGAAACTTTGCCTTGATACAACATTATTGACAAAATAGAACCTTACAAAAAATCCTATGTCGAACAAAAGTTACAGACCACTAGAACATGAAAATGTCACTAGAAGATGCAAATATCACACTAAATGAAGTACCGGTTGAAGGTCAAGCTTAGTTGAAACTCAAGCCTGAGATTTGAAAATGTTACTACTCCACCTCTAGGGAACACATATAGCATGCTTGAATATCTAAAAAGCTACATCTCAAACAAAACACCACCCTGAGATCTCAATTTGTATTGATGAGTGATTGGATAGAGGATTCAACGGTTGCATGATTATTAGCACTATTTGCAACACTCGAAATCGGGGGTATATCTCCAATTCATGATGGTGGATATAATGAGGGTGTTAAATTCCCGTTTCTGTCCTTCACAAATTCTCTACAAAGGAATAATAATTTATGTGACCACAACACCATGACTTCCTTCAATTTAGTGTGTACAACCTCATGTTTAAGGTTGTTTGTTGTGTATGGGTTTCCCAACCAGCAACGATCTTCAATAAATTCATTTTTATGTTGTTCTTTCTTATCCAATTTAGAAACTCAACTATATAAGTGCAACATTCAATTGATAACAACCATTGATCTCCCTTAAACAATTTAAGTGGATGGTCAAAATATGCTAGCTATTGTAATTAACCATAGAAGTAGTGCTTCATTTTATTGTACTTGATTTATCATCACCATGAACATCTAATGGGGTTTAACTATGATCTATGCACTCATACAAATGAATTCGACAACAATAGGCATAGCAATCAATGACAATGAACACACATATTTTACCCTAGAAACCCAAATGGGAAACCAACTTTGAATGTTTGCTCAGTTTTTCATTTTGGCAATCTTTGGTTACAATGCAACTCATGGCTCTCTCTCTCTCTCTATGTCCTCTTTTCTTCACTAGCAAAATCCCTTTGAGAGTGAAAGTATAGGAACAAATAGGGAGAGTTGGGGTACTGGTAAGGACAAAGGGCATGACCTTTCATTTCCCATTCCTCGGTCTCTTCTCTCCTATTTTATTTTTATTTTTCATCTATTTCTCTTTTTTTCCTCTCTTTTGTCTTATTTACTTTTACATTTGCATTGTTTTTAATAGTTTAATTACATTCCTTAATTTCCTAATTACAGTTGCAGGCACTGAGTCTTACAATCATTCACTTATTTGGATCCATTTCGTATAATCCATCTAGATATAAGCAAGAGGGGGATCCTAGGAGGTTTTCCTTAAAAAAAAATGCATCTCTCTCTCTCTCTCTCTCTCTATATATATATATATATATATATATATAGAGAGAGAGAGAGAAAGAGAGAGAGAGAAAGAGATTGTATATACAACATTAACAAAATATCATATATACATAATAGTTGTACACAATAATGTTTGCAAGTTATATAACCAAACTTCATGTGTCATATTGGGGTTGTGAAATATAATACTTATGGGCAGTGCCACAATTCAACAAACAACGTATGATTAACTACTGAAGATAACAACAGTGTTATCAATTTTCATAAGATTTTTTCATCTTAACAATTTTTTTATAGCGTATGATTAACTACTAAAAATAATAACAATATTATCAATTTTCATATAATTTTTTCATCGTATGTTCGGATGTTAAAGATTCGATCCTATGTTGTGTTTGATTAATAATAAGTGGATTAAGCTGTACAATTTCAAAGAGGAAAACTATTCCGGTGTTGAAAATCATCGACTTTACCAAAAATATCTTCACTTAATATTGATTAACATAATCACCATAAGATTGACAAGACAATGTTGCAAACCAAATTAGAATCTCGGGTATTGTTGCAAACCATAATTGTGGTGTATGCTAATAAGCCCAACGCATAATCATTTACATTATGGTGTATGCTAATAAGCCCAACGCATAATCATTTACATTTACAATTTACATTATGGTGTATGCTAATAAGCCCAACGCATAATCATTTACATTATTTTGGTCACTTTTGGCCCCGGTTTCTTATACTTTGACCTCTTGCATTGAAATTATTTAATAGTTTCTTATAGTTTGACCTCATGCATTGAAATGATTTAATAGTACACGAGCTAGTTGATCATGAATGAACCCTTTATCCCGGTGGGAAATTTTGTGATTCAATCTATGCAATTTGAATGTTGAAATGATGAAGCTAGCATATGAACTTGTGAAAACATGGGCCACCTAGTTTGTGAAATCATGGGGCTATGTGACAACATGGACCACTTGTCATTCTACAGTTTGAGGTAAATTTGGATTTATTTGGTATGGTTGACAAAGGTGGAGGCAAGTAATAAATCCCCCTTCACAAATATCAAGGGTCTAGGAGATTCTAGAGGTTGAGGTACAACTTACTCATAACTATGTAAGTCTTAAGTCATAAGATATGCAAGAAATCTTTTTATGGGTGAGGAGTCAAATTGATTGGGTTATTGGTTATGAATGAATGTAGATACATTTTTTATTTTCAGTTTTAATTTATTAAAAAAATTAATATTTTTATTTTTATATATCTTTTAATCATTCATTATGTCAAAATATATAAAATAACAATTATTATTAATCATTAGGTTGAAAATCAATTCACATCAAAATATATTTTATATATGACATAAAATAACAATTATTATTATTATTATATATATATATATATATATATATATAAGATTTGATTTTCAAACATAATGAATGATTAAACCTATATATATAAAAGTTAGGTTAATTATTTGTGTTAAAAAAAAAATTGGTATTTGGCTAGTCTCTAAAAACAAAGTTCTTTATTTAAACACTATTTTCCCTGACATCAATCTTGTGCATTTTTAATATGGGTATTATAATAAACTAAACATATTTCAACTTATTCCCTGACATCAATCTTGTGCATTTTTAATATGGGTATTATAATAAACTAAACATATTTCAACTTATATAAGTTATCATTTATTATTTTTGCTTGAGTATCTATTCCATTAATTTACTTACAATTTTGTACCTTAAATACTTCCCACAATTTACATAAGTTATTATTTTTTATATTTATCTAAGGTATTATTATATTAAATTCACTTGAGATTTACATATTACCTAATTATATGAAATTATTACTCAAAATGTGCAACTTACACAATTACATGAAACAATTCAATTGAGACTTGCACCTTACTTAACAACATGAAACAACCTACTTACGGGTGACATGGCTCGTGATAGATGAACTTATCTCTAGGATATTTAGATTTTAATGAGGGAATAACAACACCCAATTTTATCAACTAACAAAACCTCATTCATATAATATTGTAAATATTATGAAAGTGTTATAACCCTAAATTGCACCAGACATGCATACATGGCATCATGCCATCTTACTTGCTATCTTTGCCAAGCCATCACTGAACCACTCTTCTAAAAAACCATTGTTTTGAAGGTGTACGCGCCCTGCACCACTATTGCCCACGTACACATGCTTGTTGCACCACTACAGCCCGCGTACACTCACAAAAAAGTGTGAAAAATAAAAATTGCAAAGGGATACTGGTTTTCGGGACATTACCTAACCATTTGACCACCCATAGCTAGTCACCCAAACCGTTACTATCTCTTTTGGCCTATAAAATAAGGTGTTGGGGTCCCATTCCAGAAGGAAGCACGAGAGCATAAAAACTCTACCCATTTCAGTATTCCCCCTTTGCCCCAATATTTTTCAACCATATTGTGAGTTTGAGCCAGAATTCCTTCTTCCTCCATTGCAAACCCTTGCCATTTCCCTAGAGAGAACTGAAGAGGAGAAGAATACGTGGAATCAGTTGGTGCATGGTGAAGAGGATCCCAGGACCGAGTTCAAGGAGAAGTTGCCGGTCTCATATTGTAAACGACTTTTGTGAGATTAATATAAAGAAATACTCTTTCCGTCTCGCCAAATGATGTCTTAAAATCTCTATGATTTGTTTACATTTTTTGTTATGATGTCTAACCCACTAATCCTTATATAGAATGCATTCTTGTAGTTTTTTGTTTTTCTTTTGGTGAATGCAGGTTGGCCTTGGGAGGAGATCTGCAGTCAAGAAACAATTAAGCACAAAGGGATCGACACCAGACGCGGAGTTTAAGGTATGCCTACCTAATCCCTATACTTTGTCTTTTATGTATGATTGTGGGGTAATGATGGGATAGTTGTTAAAAGTAGGAGACTTTAGATGGTTAGCTCTGCCTGCACTTTAGAACCTTGGTGTAGTCCATAGGGGGGTTTTCCCGCTATAGCAGAATTGGAAACCATACTAGGGAATTACCTCTAAGGTTTTTTGGGGATATTATTTTTGGGTATTTTGAATCAATTTATTTACTGTTTTTAGAGTTTCTGTAAATTTCTATAAGTTTCTGTGTCTTTAAGGGATTCTAGTCTTCGATACCAGTACTCCCTGCCTGGTTTGTTTGACTGTTGGTTTTCATTTTTTGAGAAATTAGAGAGGTGTACGCGGCCTGTAGTGGGCCTACACGCGTACATACACGCCCTGCCTTTGGACATCCCGTGTACATACGCAGGCTACTGAAGTGACAGTAGCGTGCCTGTGTTGAGAAATTTTTTTTTTTTTTTAAGAAGGGGCAGTCATCCTCTTCCCTGACAGAATTCACAATTCTCAGGGGTTTTCTTGATCTAGCCTTGGTCTCTGTTATAGCAGTCTGTAGCCTAGGTCTGACCTCAGCATATCTTTCTTTTTATCAAAGATTTCTTGTGTTTTCCTTAATAGGGATTTTAGACAAGTTTGTGAGTCTATTCTGACCTGCTTGTTTGGTGTTGTTAGTGACTCCATGCGATCTGCGATGGACCAGAATTCATTTATTGGTCTTGACTTGTCGTCATTTTTCCCTTTTTTTCTTTAGAAGAAAAGAAAAGAATTCAATTTCAAATTTCTTGTTTTGAAGCATAAAACAATAATTTTATTTTTTTTTTCGTTTCTTTGTTTGGTAAAAGTAGATCAAGTTAGTTGTTTTACATACCACGAAAAAAAAAAAAGTTTTCTTAAGTTATTTACTTGAATACTTAGGAAATTAAGTAGCTCGTAGTCGAGCGAAATCTTGTTTTAACTTTTTTCTTTTCAAAGATCTGAGAAAAAGTAGTTACGAAAAGTTTGGTGAAAGAGTTTAATTTGGCGAATCTTTATTTGTGAAGAAGGAGTAGTTTGTTTTCAGTTTCATCTTATGCTCTTATCTTTCGTATCTTAAAAAAAAATCATTGGTTTCATTTTTGTTCCTTTTGACTCAATACAACCACTAAAATTAACTTTTAATTAAAATTTATTATACTTTGTGTTTGTAGGGTCCATCAATTTAGTCTAGGCTAGAGCCTTGATTTAGGATTGGAGAGGAAACTCTTCAAGGCTACAAAAACAAACACAATATTCTGTGCTAGGGAGTGCTTGAAAGTCCAGTAACCGTGAAAGTTATTCGGGACCCCCCTCTAACACAGGAGCTAAACACGAGGTCCCGTGCGGAAAGGTAGCGAAGATAACCCCTCCAAAGATGAACCAAGCGTAGTGGGGAACGCATATAGAGGGCTTATCTTGGGATTTCATTGATCGCATTTGCCACGGAGCTTCGTGGGTCCTGAATACATTCGAGGTCCTCAGTCGTATTTTGGAACACTTGCTTTCGATACCCTTGATAAGTTTCAGGCTTGATACCCTGCTCATTGTGGTCCACCCAACTGTCGATTGTTCGTGCGCTGGCAACTTGGTTGCCTTTATCTTAGTGACTTACATAGGTGACTGCGGGGGTATACCATGGTACCTAGGGTAGACATCGGGCCACGCTTTGTAGATTATACCCGAAGGGTGCTTCCGTATTCGAGTTTCACTTTCACCGGTAAGTTTCTCTAGTGTTGGCTGGTGTAAATGTTCTTCCAACTAACTAGTGACCTGTTTGTCTTGTCTCATAGGATATTTTTCTAGTGTGTGATGGTTTTTAACATTAACAGAAATCCCTAGTGTGTCATTGATCTTCTCACACCGTGGAGGATCAGGAGCTCCACCAGTCGCGAAGGCTTCTTGGCCTGTCGTCGATTAATCTGGAGCCACCCCCACCACTGCTGAGGCGAAGACTAGACCAACAAGGGTCTTTTGAGACGACCCAGCCAGGGAAACTGAGCCTAACCCATCTTCGAGAAGAGAACATTTGATTTCGGAGGAACCAACGATTTCTGACCTTGTAGCAGAATCTCTTGGTCCATATAACCCTCATATCATTGATCTATCAGCGCCCATCATCGTACACGTTGATCCTTACGAGCGTCAGGTAGTGTCACAAGTAGCATTGGCAACAAATGTTGCTACTTCTTCATGGAATACTCATACTGCCTTTACGGTTGTCACTATAGGGGGTTTTGTGCCTCGTAACTAATCGTCGTCGATCTCGACCGCCTCTACCTCGGGCAATGGTCTGATTCCGTCTATGACGAAGATCACTGCTCCTTTCACCCAGAGTGAGAAAAACCCTTTGTTCTCATACAGGATGCCTGGCTTCGATATGAACTCTGTCCTTTCCTACTCCACTCTACATACTTTAGGTCTAGGGGCAGGGAGCTCAAACGCTCCTCTACAAGGATCCATGGGGGGAACTTATGCTCTCTATAACTCTTTCCCTTACGGAGGGGGTCATATACCTCCTTCATCCCCTTCGCTCAGCGGTGCTCCCCAGCACTCCGTCAGACCGAAGATAAACTATAGTTCATCTAGATCAGGTAGTCAAGAACTTCCTTCTTATAGTATGTTGGCAGGTTCGACATCATTCTCTCTATTCGACGCGTTTGGTAACAATGATTTCTCATCAGTTGTCGTCTCGGTCAGGGGCAACCCTGGTTTTGGATCACATAATCCTGTGCAGGGTACTATTCCTGCACAGGGGGTGTTATCTCCTCAAATAAATTGGTGTAAATTTTTCTTTTGAGGTGATAGGTTGTGGTCCAAAATTTATTCCTAAATTTTTGTAGGTAGGTTAGAGAGTCTATTTTCTGTAAATAAGCTCAGAAAGAATTTTTGATTTGGTTTGGTCAAGCAAAAGTCAGAATCTCAGGTTTTGGTGGTTTAGGCGAGCCTGAAACGCGCTCATTAACCACTGAAAGCCTTTGTTCCCGGTAGTTAAGAGGGCAAAGCAAAAGTGTGGTTAACTACCAAAAATATTTCAACGGGAAAAATGAAAATCCCATGCTTTCGCATGAGTCGGTTGTCAATTGGCGCAATGATGGAAACGTAACCGCCGAAATCTCATGAAGGTGGTAAGATATGCACGTTCGGGTTATATCTATCTAAAAATTGAAATCTTGTTGTCCTTTCAACTACATTTGTATTTTCAAAATTAAGACTCGGCAATGATACAGAAATTCATGCGTGTTTCCCGACTAACAGAAATGATTAGTCACGTAGCCTCTCACCATTTCTAGTCACAAGTACACAATCCATTATGACCCCGTTAAATCTATGATTTAATCTTCATTCATTATCAATTTGAATTCAGGAGTTATTGAGATAGTCTTGAGTCTGTGATTTCATCAAATGAACGCATATCCAGAGATCGTAATCTCATTTTCTGTGGTGATCGTCGAGCGCAGTTAGAGTTCAGTAGATCACTCTCAAGCCAATTATCATACCAATCAAGCCAAGTCGATTCATCAGGCAAGTTCAAAACCCATCTTGTTTCAGTTTAAATCAATATCCCACCAAAACTCGAAATTTTCGGCATGCTTTAAGTCAGTTTGTTACCTAAACTCGGTTAGTGTTTGAGCTTTGTGATCCGAACTCTGTGTCACCCTGTCCCGTTTTCTCTTCTATGAGTCATACTCTCTGTCATCCTAAATCATAGAGTCTTTGTCTCCCTGGCACGCAGTTTTCCTTAATCACAGGTACTGTCAACATTTACTAATGTCGAAAGCAGGGCCAATTCTGAGGGTTGAATTGGATGGAGTTTGGTAGCTTGAGGCACACCCTGAGGTGGCCGAGTTCTTCAAGCAGACTAGAGTGTATACCTATTGTGAAAAACTAGCAGATTTTCATCAACAGGTGTCCGAGACTTTTGCTAGCTCGTATGATGGAAGAATAGAAACAATGGGAAAGGAGCAGTTTGTGATTGATGAGGCAGCCATAGTTGAGTTCACAGGTCTTCTTAGAACAGGGGATTGTTGGTTCAAATCAACAGTACCTTCAAACATTGAGTTTAGGTCCTACCTACAACCTCTGCATAAAGATCTTACATGGAAAAAAGAAATACCAATGTCTTATCTAGAACCTAAATGGCAATCTCTCCTGAAGGCTATCTTTGTCTATATCACCTGTGAAGGTAGATACAACAGAGTCATGTTCTACCACTTCAAGCTTTTAAATCATTTCACAGGGAGATCCCCCATCAATTTACCATTTTACTTGCACAAAGCCCTCACGAAAATGTCTAAACAGGTCAAGGCCAAGCCCACTAAGGTGGCAAGTAGATTGTCTCATCAAGGACTTATTACTCTCATTGTCAAAGAGTCATTGAAGAAAAGGCAGGTAGATTGGAACTATTTCCTCTTCTGGAATGAATTCCAGACTGATTGGCAACAGCAGGAGAAGAGTAAAAAGGCTGCCACTAAAAAGACTATTACTCCTAAAAGAAGTCATAGAAAATGGAAGGGTATCTCACCACCAAGAGATCCGATAGAATAATCCTCTGTTAAAAAGAAAACAATCAAAAGAAAGTTACAGTTTGAGGGTGAGCAGTCCAAGGACCCTGCTATAGGAAGTAACCCTTTAAACCTACCCTATAGTGGTTCAGAGCCAGAACAAGAGTTAGCAGAGACACGGGGTAATGTATAGGCTGGACAAGTTGCAAACGATTGTTCCAACTTACCTTCACCAACTCCTCCAGAGGCACACAGTCCACCAGTGGCAAAAGCCTCTTCAAGTAATCCTAAAGCATCTAGGGCACAGAAAATCAATAAACTCCTGCAACAAGTCTATGAAATGGAAGTCTTGGAAAGAGTTATTAAAAAGGCTAATACAGACTTGACTGAAAGAAATGAAGAGCTTTTCAAAATAAACCAAACCCTCAAAGAGAAGCATGACAAGATCAAAGACAGGAACAGGGTATTGATAAGGGAGAACATGAAGTTGTACAGACAACTTAGAATTCTGAGGTTGAAATTAAAAGAGTCTCAATCGCCAACACAGGAGCAAACCGGTTTGGAGACTCTAGCTAACTTAGCTACAACCATGGTAGATACACCGGAGCCTTCCACATAGCCAGTTGAAGTTCGCAGATCTGCACGAACAAGGGCTGCATCATCCAAAAAACCTTGAACATTCAGCAAAGAATCAAGGTAATCATTTTTGCAAATTTTGAAGTTTTCTCAAAGCTGAAGTTTCGGTGGTTTAGGGGAACAGGACGAATATTCATTAACCACCGAAAACAGAGCTTTCGGTAGTTAATCCACTCAGGAGCCTTCTAGGTTAACCACCGAAAACCTGTCACTACCAGAATGATCGAATTTTTGCACAGATCGAAGTTTTTTGAGTTGGAATGGTTTGAAACCTCTTCGAATGGACATTTGATGAATTTTCAAGTCAGATCCAATAGCTATTTTTCAGGGATAATGGAAAGAAGAGGTGTTTCAAATGTTTTTGGTACCTTTGACAAAGGCAAAAAATCAGGATGCTTACTCACATCAACAAATTCAAATTTGTATCTCTTGGAAGAGTCATCACTCAGCCTTGGAAGGCTATCCTGCACTACACCATTACTCTACAAGAGATGAAGACCATGAAATCTGGGATTGACCTCATTTTTGGGGATTATTCCATATCTTTTGCAAACTAAATTTTGACTTTCTATCTTTAGCATATTTGATTCATGCTTTCAGGATCTCAAAACTGCATTGTAAAGCTATAAAGCTAAAGGTAGAATAGGAACTAGGGGTTCGACTTTGGAGACTTTTTTCATATTATGTACTCAAACTTCTCATTTTCATATTAAGTAATACAAGTTTCTTTTTCCATAACTTGTTCAGATTTCATCTTCTTATCTATTCTGTACTTACACCTGGATATTATATTCATGCTATTATGTTTGTTTATGCCCGATAATTGTCATCTTATCATTGCATTCATAAGTTAAACTTTGCAAGTATTCCAGTGATTATTTTAATTGGCCATTCATATATGCTTTATATGTGATTCTATTGATATAATAATTATTTCTCCATACATCCCTTTATTTATAAACTCTTTGAACATTTGTGGTTGAAATCCTTGTCCATCTAAATGTGTTCATGCTTGTTTTGAGTGAGAAATGATTCAGTGCTCCGACTTGATCCAAACCCACACTTATTATTGAGAAAACAGTGACCAAAATATTAAGTTACCAAGCATCTCTGACTTACAGCCTAGGAGAGTTTCCTGGAGTGATAACAAATTGGCGTCGTTGCCGGGGAGAGGAGATTGAAGCTCGGCTTCCTTGGGAGATGACATAGATCCATCTTTGATGATAGACAAAGCCTAGACATCATTTGGGTTGTAACTATCTATATGGCGACTCCATTGAAATGAAGTGGCTCCAAAAAGAGATCACACCAGGGCGAACCAAGAAGGCCCACTAACAACACCAGTTCTTGATCCTAAGAAAATCATCAGTAAGGGAAAAGCTTTACAAATACAGGCTTCCGGATCTGCAAAGACATCAAATTCAGGTATTCAAACCAACACTTCTTTCATATCTAAAAGTCCTCTAGTTGAATCCCTTGTTGCTGAAACTCATAGTTCTCGAGAAATTGAAAGTTTATCTAAAATATTGAAGGTAGAGGAACCTTCACTTTCCTCTAATGTTACTGACTCTGTTCTTGAGCATGATATTTCATCCAATCTTAAAGAGATAATTACATAGTCCTCTCAGCAAAAAGAAACCTCTTCTTCATCTTCTTTGAATTCCTCACCCACTAAACCTACAGAAGGTGTTTTCTACACTCATACTAATCTACATGTTCTTGAAGATATTTTACATGATCTATCCTCTAAGGGAGAAGAAAGTTTAGCCTTTTTGCTTGGTTATTTTTATAAGGCCTCTTATTTTTCACCCATTTCTAAAAATTCTACTCAAAGTGAAGTGAGACAACCATTTTATTTGAATTCAATCATCCCATCTCAACCTTCATCTCCTGCAAATTATTCTTCTGTATCAACCCCCAAGACTGCCATGGCTGCCCCTTTAACCAAGATGGAACAGATTTTGGCAAATAAGTATGCTCCACTTGTCTTTCCCAATCCCTTATCTACTATGCCAACTGGAGATTATCATAAATATATGCCAAAGTTTACCGGAGCGGGGGATTATACTGCTGAAGAACATATTGAAGCTTTTATGCTTATGCTGAGAATATTAACATTTTAGAAGATGTGTGGACCAGAGTTTTTGTTCAAAGTTTGGATGGCCAAGCTCGGAAATGGTTCAAAGAGCTACCGGCAAATTCAGTCACAGGTATTGAACAATTAGATGAGGTATTCTTAATACACTGGGGAGAAAGAAGAGATTTGCTATATTACATTTCTGAGTTTAGAAACTTAAGGAGAGAAGATGGAGAGTCGGTCTCAGACTTCATTGAAAGGTTTAATAGAATGTTTGGCAAGATCCCTGCAGAGATCAAACCAAGTGATGCATCGGCAAAGATCACATTCTCTGTTGCCTTTGATCCAGATTTTTGTCTAATCCTCAGAAAAAGAAGATCAGCCACACTTGCTTTAATGCAAGATGTTTCCCTCAAAGTTGAATCAAACATTATGGCATCTCAGAAAAGTAGCAATAGTATAACCTATTTAATTTAAAGAACCAGTCAAAGATTCAAACCCATACATAGCCAGCAACAGCAACAGCAGTAGATCCAACAACAGTAGCATCTCAAAGGAAAGGTCGAGAGAAAGAAGTCTGTTGGTGAGACCTCTTCTTCTTCTAATAGTAAAATGGAAAAATGGGCAAAGATGTTGGATAACTTGACATCTGAAATGTCAAAATTGAAGATCCAGAATCAACAACCAGCAAGGACAAAAGAGCCAAATGCTTTTGTCCCTAGAAATCCGAATGCTTTCCCTTACAGAAGGAACAATCAACAAGTCCATATCCTTCAGAGAGACAAGAATGAAACTGTTGATCAGAGAATCGGACCCCCTTTTCAAAATGCAATGTTAGAAGAAGAATAGCAACCATCTCATGATGAAGTTGAAGAAGCAGATGAGATAAATTGTTTTGGTGACGAAAATGATTCCTCCTTTTTGACACAAGTAGATTATGAAGAATCCCTGATGGACCAGCAAATTCATGAGGCAAGTATCAAAGAATCTGTCTACCTGACGGATGATCAGAAAGGTTATAATTTAAGATCCAAAAATGTTGTCCTTAAACCATTGCTCGTTGCTCCTGTGAAGAATAAAGAAGTTGTTGCCAAGTAGCCTGCTGCTCCTGTAAAACAGACCTCCTCTACTGCAAAACAGCAGCAGAAGCAAACACAACCCCTATCCAAGGAGAAATTCATTCTCAAAGCTCCTTCCAACGAGGTAAAAGCTTATGATAAATCAGCTTTCTCTTTTAATTTTGAATCAGAAATTCAGAAAGTAAAGATACATATGCCATTAACCAAACTCATGAAGAATGATATCTTTAAGTCTACCATCCTGAAGTCCCTTGAACCAAACACCTCTTCATCTGTTGACTTTGTAAACCTACAAGATGACAAGCCAACAGTAACTATAGGGTCTATGATAGAAGACCGAGATGATTCTTGTCCACCATTCTATATATCCCTAAATGTCCATGATAAGATCCTCCACAACTGCTTGCTTGATTCAGGAGCATCACATAATCTTATGCCCAAAGCAGTGATGGATGAGCTTTGGCTTGAAGTCACCAAACCATATCATGATCTCTTCTCTTTTGACTCTAGGAAAGTCAGATGCCTTGGCCTCATAAAAGACCTTGTTATAAACCTTGCCCAATTGCCAATGAGAAGCATGGTAATGGATGTGGTGGTTGCTGATATCCCACCCAAGTTCGGACTCCTCTTGTCTCGTCCATGGAGCAAAAGGTTAGGAGGTACCTTGCAGATGGATCTTTCGTATGCTACGATTTCGGTGTTTGGAGGAGAGCTAAAAAGACTTTACAGAGAGAATCAACTTGCCTACATCATCAACGATGCAAAAAATTCTGTAAATCATCCTATTTATGTTGTGGATACAGATTTTGGCTCATGCATTCTTCAAATAGATGATTCTCAATCAACTCCTATGCATCTTGTGAAGCCCATTGAACAGAAAACTGATGATAAGAACATTTCAGTTTGGACCATGTATTTTGATGGGGCCAGTACCAAAGATTCAGCAGGTGCAGGGCTAGTTTTGATTTCTCCTTCAAAGGAGACTATACATTTGTCTTTTAAGCTTGATTTCAGAACTACTAACAACATAGCAGAGTATGAGGCCTTGCTGTTGGGATTAAATTCAGCTAAGGAGATGGGGATAAAAGGTTTAAAGGTGTTCGGAGATGCGGATCTCATCATATAACAAGTAAACAGTACCTTCCAAGAAAAGCATGTCAGATTGAAAGCCTACAGGGATGAGGTATGGAAATTAAGAGATTCTTTTTCCATTTTTGATATTTCTTATATACCCAAGGATATGAATCATCTTGCCGATTCCCTTGTTGTTTCAGCCAGCATGGTTATTCCTCCCATGCCCCCCAGGCTCAGTTATGAAATCCAAGTCAAATATAAACCATCTTTGCCCAACAGTATTAAATACTGGAAAGTTTTTGAGGATGATGATGAACTTAATCGATTTCTTCAAGTGGTAGATGAGTTTTTTGATATGCACGTTGACCAGCAGAATCTAAATGTAGAGGAATCCCAGAAGACTAAGCTAAAAAAAAATTGGGTCAGCATGATATTGTTCAGCTACCTAACAATTATATACCTCAAGGTTTGGTACCTCTTGAAAAGATTTTTTATCACAATGATGTCCCCTACAAGCCAGACAAAAAGGAGAAATATCCTGTTGTTCATGAGCACAACATAGGGGGTGAAAGCCAGCCTAAATTCATAAATCTGTCCTCTGAATTGACTGGTGATCAGAAGTCCGAATATTGCAACGTTTTGAAAGAATTTTCTGATGTTTTTTCTTGGAAATATAGTGATCTGAAGACTTATGACCCTGATATCATTCAACACAAGATCCCTCTTGAGAAGGACACCATCCCTTTCAAACAAAATCTCAGACCTATCAGCCCTCTTCTTTTGCCTGTGATTGAAAGAGAAATCAAAAGCTTCTTGATGCTAAGATCATAATCCCTTTGAGATACTCCAAATGGATTGCAAATCTAGTAATAGTGAGAAAGAAAAATGGTGAGGTCAGGTTATGTGTGGACTTTATAAACCTAAACAGATGCTCTAAAAAAGACAACTATCCCCTACCTAAAATGGAACATTTGCTGCAAAGAATTTCAGGGGCTACTGTCATGCCTTTCCTAGGTGGTTTTTTCGGCTATAACCAGATTTTTGTCCATCCTGATGACCAAGAGAAGACTACATTTACTACTCCTTGGGGTACCTTTATTTACGCCAAAATGCCATTCAGATTAATGAATTCTAGGGCCACATTTCAAAGGGACATGGACATAGCTTTCGTGGGTGAGAAGGAAATGTTTGTTGTGACATCCCGCTCTGGCGCACTGACAAAACTTATTCTTTGAGGACACTTGCTCGCAAGTGATCTGGATTTTTATGATGATGAACCACCTAACCTTGATGATGATGCGTCATGATTTATGACAGGATGTTTTACTAT
>JASDQU010586051.1:37629-50984 GCA_032191745.1 Picea mariana | reverse complement strand
TATTGAAAAACAAGCCTATGCTCTCATAAAATCTTTAAAATCTTTCAGGATTTATATCCTCCACTCAAAAGTCATTGCATATGTTCCTTCACCCTCCGTGAAAGATGTTTTGACTCAGCCTGATATTGACGGAAAGAGAGCTAAATGGATTGCAAAGGTGATCAAGTTCAAAATTGAAGTGAATCCCACCAAATTGGTAAAAGGCCAAGGCCTTGCTAATCTTTTAACGAAGGAAAATCATGAGCTGTTGGACATAAATTTCATAGGGAAAAATTCAGTGAATTTGCAAACGAAGCTGGCAGCAGAAGGACAACATAAACATCAACAGGTGGCAGATCATTTGTCTTCTTGTGAATGGTACTTAGGTATTATACATTTTTTACAAAAGCTAGAGGTTCCTCCTGAACTCAGCATGACTCAAGCCCAAGCCCTTAAGATCAGAGCCATCAAATTTTGCATTTACAATAATCTGTTATATTGGAAAGACCCTGCTGGTTTACTACTCAGATGTTTAGAAAAAGAAGAGTCAGTGGAAGTTTTACATCAGTTTCATTCAAGTGTGTGTGGATGTCATCATTACTGGAAGACCACAGTTCATAAAATTCTAAGGGCTAGATACTATTAGCCTTTTCTTTTCTCAGATGTGTGTGCCTTCGTCAAAGCTTGTGATAAATGTCAAAGATTCACAGGAAAACAGCAACTAAAATCCTTGCCTCTGAGACCTATAGTAGTGAATGGCCCTTTTCAGTAGTGGGTTTTAGATTTTATAGGTGAGATAAAACCTTTGTCTAGTGGTCAACATAAGTGGATCTTAGTAGCCACAGATTATTTTACAAAATGGATAGAGGTAGTTCCCACGAGTAATGCCACTCACCAGGTTGTCATGAAGTTTCTTTATGAAAATATCTTGAGCAGATTCGGCTGTCCCAAAAAGTTGGTCATAGATAATGTAACAGCTTTCAAAGCAGAGGCATTGGTCGACATGTGTGAATCAATGGGCATCCAGTTGGTACATTCAACCCCCTACTACCCTCAAGGTAGTGGCCTGGCCGAATCATCTAATAAGAGCTTAATCAAAATCATCAGAAAATTGTTAGAGGAGAACAAAAAGAATTGGGATTCTAAACTAAAAGTTTCTCTGTAGGCAGATAGAGTAACTATCAAAAAGTCCATAGGAACCTCTCCATTCAAATTGGTCTATGGGACTGATGCCATTTTTCTTGTTCAAATAATTTTACCAGTGGTTAGATTCTTTTAGGAAGAGCAAACTGAGTCGAATGATATGGTAAGAAGAATGCTTGATTTGGTGGAACTGCAGCAGGCACGTGAACAGCTAGTGGACAGATCAGAGGCTCATCAAAAGAAGATCAAAGATACTTTTGACAAAAAGGAAAAGGTGGATAATTTCCAGGTTGTTGATTGGGTTCTGAAATGGGATGCTCTCAGACAGGATAAAGGCAAACATAACAAGTTTGATTCTTTGTGGACCGGCCCTTTCATGATAACTCAAGTATAGCACAACAACACATTCATTTTGCAGAATCTGGGAGGTGAAGAAATGTTCAGTGGCCCAGTCAACGGGCGATTTCTGAAACTCTATTTTGTCTAAGGCTGTGAAGCCTGGTCATTGTAATTTTAGTTTTAGTCTTTATTTTTTACAGAATAACTCCATGCCCAATGGAAACACTAGTAGATAGTTTTTAGTTTTCCTTTTCAAGAAAGGCATTGGTTCTGTGGTTCTTGAAGCCTCACAGGGAGGCGTTCATCCCCAATACGAGCTAGTGTTATCTCCTCAAATAAATTCGTGGAGATTTTGCGTTTTAGGTGATAGATTGTGGTCCAAATTTTATTTCTAAATTTTTGTAGGTAGGTTAGAGAGTCTTTTTTCTGTTGATAAACTCAGAAAGAACTTTTGATTTGGTTTGGTCAAGCAAAAGACAAAATCTCAAGTTTCGGTGGTTTAGGCGAACCTGAAACGCTCTCATTAACCATCAAAAGCCTTCGTTCTCAGTAGTTAAGAGGGAAAAGCAAAAGCTCATTTAACTACCGAAAAGATTTCAATGGGAAAAACGAAAAGCCCGTGCTTTTGCACGAGCCAGTTGTAAATTGGCACAATGATGAAAACATAACCATCAAAATTCCATGGAGGTGGTAAGGTATGCATGTTCTTGTTGTATCTATCCGAAGATTGATACCCTATTGTCCCTTTAACTGCATTTGTCATTTAAAATTTAAGGCTCGGCAAAGACACAGAAACTCATGCGTGTTTCTCGACTAACAGAAATGATTAGTCATGTAGCCCCTCACTATCTCTAGTCACAAGGACACAGATCCATTATGACCCCGATTAATCTCTGATTTGATCTCCATTTATTATCAATCCGAATTCGGAATTCATTGTGACATTCTTGAGCCCGTGATTTCATCAAGCAAACGCATATCCAGATACCATAATCTCGTTTTTTGTGGTGATTGTCGAGTGCAGTTCGAGTTCAGTAAATCGTTATCAAGCCAATTGTCATACCAATCAAGATAAGTCAAGTCATCAGGTAGTTCAAACCCCATACCGCTTCAATTTAAATGTACATCTCACCGAAACTCGAAATTTTCGGCATGTTTTCAGTCAGTCTGTTGCCTAAATTCAGTTAGTGATTGAGCTTTGCGATCATAACTCTAAGTCACTCTGTCTCGATTTATTTTTCTCTGAGTCATACTCCCTGTCACCCTAAATCATAGAGTCTGTGTTTCCCCGACACGAATTTTTTCCTAAGTCGCAGGTATAGTCAACATTTACTAAATGCCGAAACCAGGGCCAGTTCTAAGGGCTAAATTGGATGGAGTTTGGTACCTTGAGGCTCACCCTGAGGTGGCCGAGTTCTTCAAGAAAACTGGAGTCTATACGTACTATGAAAAACTGGCAGATTTTCACCAACAGGTGTCTGAAACCTTTGCTAGCTCGTATGATGGAAGAACAACAACAGTAGGAAAGGAGCAGTTTGTGGTTGATGAGGCAGCCATAGCTGAGTTCACTTGTCTTCCCAGAACAGGCGATTGTTGGTTCAAATCAACTGTACCTTCAAACATTGAATTTAGATCCTACCTACAGCCTCTGCACAAAGATATTACATGGAAAAAAGACATACCAATGTCTTATCCGGAACCTAAATGGCAATCTCTCCTGAAGGCAATCTTTGTCTATATCACCTGTGAAGGTAGACACAACAGAGTCATGTTCTACCACTTCAAACTTTTAAATCACTTCACAGGGTGATCTCCCATCAATTTACCATTTTACTTGCACAAAGCCCTCACAAAAATGGCTAGGCAGGTCAAGTCCAACCCACTAAGGTGGCAAGTAGATTGTCTCATCAAGGACTCATTACTCTCATTGTCAAAGATTCATTGAAGAAAAGGCAGGTAGATTGGAACTACTTCCTCTTCTGGAATGAATTCCAGACTGATTGGCAACAACAGGAGAAGGGTAAAAAAACTACCACTAAGAAGACCATTACTCCTAAAAGCAGTCATAGAAAACGGAAGGGTATCTCACCACCAAGAGATCCGATAAAATCATCCTCTGCTAAAAGAAAAAGAACCAAAAGAAAGTTACAGTTTGAGGGTGAACAGAACAAGAACCTTGTTGAAGGAAGTAACCCTTTAAACTTACCATATAGTGACTCGGAGCCAGAACAGGAGTTAGCAGAGACACAAGGTAATGTACAGGCTGGACTTGTTGCAGATAATTGTTCCAACTTTCCCTCACCAACTCCCCCAGAAGCACACATTCCACCATTGGCAAAAGCTTCTTCAAGCAAGCCTAAAGCATCTAAGGCACGGAAAATCAATAAACTCCTGCAACAAGTCTATGAAATGGAAGTCTTAGAAAGATTTATTAAAAAGTCAAATACATACTTGATTGAAAGAAATGCATAAATTTTCAGCATGAACTAAAGCCTCAAAGAAAATTATGATAAGATCAAACACAGGAACAGGGTGTTGATAAGGGAGAACCTGAAGCTGTATAGGCAGCTTAGAATTCTGAGACTGAAATTAAAAGATTCTCAATCACCAACACAAGAGAAAACAGGTTTGGAAACTCTAGCCAACTTAGCTACGACCATGGTAGATATACCACAGTCTTCCACACAGCAAGTTGAAGTTCGAAGATCTGCACGAAGAGGAGCTGCATCGTCCAAAAGACCTTGAACACTCAGCAGAACATCAAAGTAATCATTTTTGCAAATTTTGAAGTTTTGACAAAGCCAAGTTTTCGATGGTTTAGGCGAATAGGACGACTATTCATTAACCATCGAAAGCAGAGCTTTCGGTAGTCAAATCACCCAGAAGTCTTCTATGTTAACCACCGAAAGCCTGTCACTGCTAGAATGACCGAATTTTTGCACAGATCGACATTTTTCTGATCCAAATCATTTGAAAACACTCATGATGGATGGATGATGAATTATATATTCAGTTTCAAGATCTATTTTTGGTGCATAAGGATTAGAAAGGGTAGCCAAGTTGGTTTTGTCACCTATTTTGGTGGAATTAGATTGGATTTTTTGCACATCTCAACAAATTCGAATTGTATCTCTTGGAAGAGTCATCACTCAGCCTTGGAAGACTATTCTGCACTACACAATGACTCTACAAGATATCAAGACCATGAAATGTGGGATTGACCTCACTTTGGGGATCATTCCCTATCTTTTGCAAACTGAATTTTGACTTTCTATCTTTAGCATATCTGATCCATGCTTTTAGGATCTCAAAACCGCATTGTCAAGCTATAAAGCTAAAGATATAAGATGAACTAAAGGTTCAATTTTGAGTTCTATATGCTATTGTTTTGTATGAAAGACACTTTCTTTAATATATCAGCCTGCAAGCTTCTTTCATTTGTTACTATCAGACCTTCTTTCATCTTTGTCTATGCTTATGAGTGGAATTAGTTCTTTTGTCTCTGTTTAATGATCCTATGGTAACTGTCATCTTACTTTTGATTGTTAAGAAAGAATCAAATGCATCCTTGGCTAGTTTGTTGACCCATCATATATATGGTTTTATGTATGTTTTGGTTAATTGATTGGTTTTCTTATCCATTTGTTATACAAACCTATCTGACAATAGCTCTTGAAGGCCTTGTGTTGCATGATTATAGTTAAGATTGTCTTGAGAAAACAATCCAGAGTTTAAGATATTCATCTTGATCCAAAACCCACACCTATTATTGAGAAAATAGTTTCCAAAAAGATTGAGTTACCAGGCATCTCTGACTTACAGCCTAGGAGAGTTTCCTGGAGTGATAACACCATCTTCTAGTGAGAATCTTTGGGGGATTCCATGTATCTAGAAACAAGGCTGGTTGCATACATAATATCAGGCCTCAATGTATCTAGTGGGAACAACTTTGATTTCTTTCATTCATATGAGTGTTGCATACATAAGATACAACAAACTGCCTACTAAACTTTTGTACAAGGTAGGTTCCACTATAGTGCCTTTATCTTTCTTTCTCAATTTTGTGCCTAGGGGTATAGGGGTTTCTATTGGATTGCATTCTTCCATGTGGAATATTTTGATGATGTCTGCTGCATACTTTTTCGAACAAACAAAAATTCCTTTGGTTGATTGATCAACTTCAATCCCCAAAAAATATTTCATTATGCCAAGATCTGTCATCTCAAACTCAGATTGCATGGCATGTTTAAAATTGGTTAATTCAAGATTTCCAGTATATATCATGTCATCAACATATAAACATACAATCAAAATTTTACCATGTTGATATGTTTTGGTGTAAAGAGTTGGCTCATTTTGGCTTCTGCTGAAACCACTTTTGATCAGGTAACTGTCAATTATGTTGTACCAAGATCTTGGAGCTTTCTTTAAGCCATACTTGGCTTTCTTCAACCAATATACTTTGGTTGGCTGCTCTTGGACTTCAAATCCAGGTGGTTGATCAAGATAAACTTCTTCTTCTAAGAAACCATTCAGGGAAGTTGACTTGACATCCATCTGGTATACTTTCCATTTGTGTTGGGTTGTTATGGCCAATAGAGTCCTTATGGTGTCTATTCTTTCTACTGGAGAAAAAGTTTCACCATAATCAGTACCTGGTTTTTGTGAGAATCCTTTGGCAACAAGTCTTGCTTGTGTTTTTCAATCTGCCCTTTTTCATTGAGTGTAGTTTTCTAAACCCACTTGACACCAATACTCTTCTTGTGTCTAGGCAAATCAACAAGATCCCATGTATTGTTCTTCTCAATCTAGTCAATCTCTTGGTTCATGGCTTGAACCCAATGTGGCTCCTTAGCTGCTTCTTTAAAAGACATAGGTTGACATGACATTAAGGCAAAAAGATTGTGTGGTTCAATGTCATCCAACTGCTGATGGATTTCTCTCAAACTTCAAGTTCTTTGATTTTGAGGTTCAGAGGAAGAGTCTCTGTTGGAAGTTGAGTTATTCTGAGAGTTTCCTGGTTGTCCTTGTACCTGCAATCTTGGAAGAGCAGGTTGAGGTATTGGCTATCCTGAATTTTTTGTGTTTTCAGAACTGGGCAGCAATGGATTTTGACTGTCCATTTGTTGATTTTCATATTCGTTCCAGAGTTGATTTTCCAGAAATTTTACATCTCTGCTTAGAATTAGTTTCTTTGAGATTGGGTTGTAAAGTCTGTAAGCTTTAGATGTTTCACTGTATCCAGTAAATATACATTTCTCACTTCTATCATCCAGATTCTTCCTTAATTCGAAAGGTATGTGAGCGTATGCTATGCATCCGAATGTCCGTAGATGCGCAACATTTAGCTTTGTCCCACTCCATGCTTCTTGAGGGACTTTCACCTTTAGACTTGTGGTTGGAGATCTATTCAAGAAATAAGCTGAGCATGCTACTGCTTCAGCCCAAAAAATATTTGACAAACATTTCTCTTTGAGTAGGCTTCTTGCCATGTTCATTATTGTCTGGTTTTTTCTTTCAGCCACTCCATTCTATTTTGGAGTATACCTAGCTGTAGTTTGCATGATAATGCTTTGTGATTTGCAGAAATTTGCAAATTTGTTGGAGTTGTATTCTCTTCCTCCATCTAACCTGAGAGCTTTTATATATTTGCCACTCTGTTTTTCAGCTTCTGCTTTGAATTCTTTGAATTTTGCAAAAGTTTCAAACTTGTGTCTGAGAAAATACATCCATATTTTTCTGCTAAAGTCATCAATAAACGTTAGAAAATAAAAGCTACCACCTATGGACTCTGTTTGCATTGGTCCACATAGGTCAATGTGTACAAGTTCGAGATGTTGTTTGGCTTGAGTTGAGGACTGTGGAAAACTAGTTCTCTTATGTTTTCCAAGTATGCAAGACTCACATGAGGAATTTTGTTCTATGAAGATAGGAAGACCTTTGACCATGGAGCGCTTTTGTAGAAGATTGAGACTCTGAAATGGTAGATGTCCAAATCTTGTATGCCAAACCATAGTTTCATTGGGGGTGGATGCACTTTGTGCATATGTTTGGATCAGATTTGCAGTTCTGAGGGTTAGGGGAAACATCCTATTTTGAGTCATGTGGATTTCAGAAATCAATTTTCTGCAGGGGGTTCTATCATATATCCTGCAAGATGCTCCCTCAAAAAGTACCTTATAGACATGTTCAATGGGATGTCCTACACTTAGCAGATTATGTTTCAAATCTGGAACATGATAAACATTGTTTATGTCCTTCTTTACATTTTGTTTAGTAAGAATCGGTACAGTTCCTTTTCCTTGAACTTTGACTAAGGAATCATTTCCAAGTGTAATATTAGATGAAATTGAAGAATCAATGCATGAAAGTAAATCTTTGTTACCTGTCATGTGATTGTTGCATCCGTTGTCCAGCAACCAGAGATCTTTAGGTTTTTCTTCAGTCTTGTGGCATGAGAGAAACATACCTCTTGAGGTTTCTCCTGTATGATTTGACACATGTGCTCTGCCTGAGAGCTGATCTACTTGCTTCTTCCTGCATTCAGATTCATAGTGCCCATACTTTTTGCAATAATAGTATTGTAAGCTTGATTTGTCATTTCATCTTCTCCCTTTGCCTCTTTGAGGCTGGAAATTCTGATTTTGGTGTTGTTGTCTGTGACCTTGGAAATTTTGATTCTGGTTCTGTTGTTTGTTACCTCCACTTGAGTGTTGGTTACTTGTAGTACTCCCTCATTCTTGGTGACCTCTGCCTCTTCCTCTGCCTCTCCCTCTGCTAAAGGAGAATTGAGTTTTGAAGGCATTGGCGATTGACTCATATGTGAGATGCAGTCTGGTCTCATGTGTCAACAAGGAACCAATTAGTTCATCTGTTGAAAAACATGACAGATCCTTGGATTCAAGGATTGTTGTAACAACCATTTTGAATTTCTTTGGTAAACTTCTGAGGACTTTCTCAACAATGCATTGATCAGGGATGGCTTCACTAGTCAACCTGATCTGGTTTATGATTCCCATGACTCTGGTCATAAACCGATCCACATTTTCAGACTCTATCATTCTTAAAGTCTCGAATTGCATCCTCAAGGTCTGCAGTTTGACTGTTTTGACCCTGTCATTTCCTTGGTAGGCTGATTTAAGGATGTCCCAGGCCTATTTTGAAGTACCAACGCCTGTGATTTTTGAGAAAATCGAGTCATCCACTGAATTTTGAATCCAGAATTTGGATTTATTCTCTCTATTCTTGTGTGTTGCCTGAGCATTTCTCTGTGGGTTTGACATGGCGGCAAGGTCTGTTGGATCTGGTTCCACATATCCAAGATCCACTGGATCCCAGCACTCTTATGCTTGCAAGAAGGATCTCATTCGAAGAGACCAAAACTCATAATTCTTTCCAAGAAGAATTGGGCCTTGAGTTGGTCCTAAATTGCTAGACGTGGCCATATTTAAAGAATTTAACACAATAGAAAAAAAATGTTAGAAAAATTTTGTGTTTACCTGTTTCCTACGCGTAAACTAATTTCTTGCAGTGACTTCGGAACTTCACGATTCGAGATTTCGCAAGTCTCAACTTCGCGAGTTTTGACTTCGTGAGTCTGGCTTCATCCTTTCCCACTTCGAGATTTTGGGACTCCTGTATACGAGTCTTCGATTTCTTGTCTCCCCAACTCCCGGTTGCCAAAAAAAAACTTAATGGTCCTGTATTGGCCCTTAGCCTTCGTCTATGTGACCACGACCGGTGACCACGCGCCTAATCGTTCAAGTGCTACCAACTTTTCACGATTCGGTCACTTCATCGGTTCTCTGTCTCTCAATATGCCGAAAACTGAAATATCCCAGCGCCTATTCCTCTCGAATGCCTTTTCGAGATTTCACGATTCAGGACTTCGCGATGCAGGCACTCCATCGGTTCTCTGTCCCTCAATATGTCGAAACCTAAAATATCCCCACACCTTATTCCTCTCAAATTCCTTTTTGGAATTTCACAATTCGAGACTTCGCGATGCAGGCACTCCATCGGTTCTCTGTCCCTCAATATGCTGAAACTCGAAATATCCCGGTGCCTTATTCCTCTCGAATGCCTTTTCGGGATTTCACGATTCAGGACTTTGTGATGTAGGCACTCCGTCGGTTCTATGTCCCTCAATATGTCGAAACCCAAATATCTCGGTGCCTTATTCCTCTCAATCGCCTTTTCAGGATTTCGTGATTCAGGACTTCGCGATGAAGGAACTCCGCCGGTTCTCTGTCCCTCAATATGTCGAAACCCAAAATATCTCGGTGCCTTATTCCTCTCGAACGCCTTTTCAGGATTTCGCGATTCGGGACTTCAGGAGTTTGGCTGCAACGATCCTGGGTCCTCCAGACTCCTGGTGTGTGAAATGCCGAAATATCCCCTGCTCGTTCAATCACGGCTTCTTCTTTCGTGATTTCGGGAATCGAGACTTCTTGTCTCACAACTCCTTCCTCCTTGATCTCCCAGTACCCGAAGTCCCAGTAGATATAGATCTTCGACACCTGTCCTCCAAAATGGACGTCTCACGATCCTTTCGGGATGGCTTGCGAAGTCTAAGGACTTCACTTCCTTCTGTTGAGACGAGGTTTAAACCTCGCACACCTTTCCTAGATCCGACGGCTTACAAACCTTAGTGTTAGATCTGACGGTTCAAATCTTTCTTCCTTTGCTTTGATCTAGTGGCTCTCAGGCCACCATACTTCAGATCCAACGGTCTGGATTCCTTCGGGATTTCGCGAATCAGGAGTTTGCGAGGCAATGACTCCACGACCCCTTGCTGCTCCAAGTCTCGATGTCTGAAATGCCAAAATTCCCCCGCGATTTCAGGATTTCGTGATTTTGGCTTTTCTCGTGTGCGCTCCAGAGGACTAAACCTCGTGCACTTTCTCACGGATCTGACGACTATCGGTCCTCTACGCTAAATCTAATGGCTAAAAATCTTTTGCCTTTTCTGCGCACTCCTCATCCTTTCTGAACTCGATTAATGCCTCAGATCTGTTATCAGAACCGATCTTACGACTGCGTCTGCTTGTCCTTTGCTTCTTTAGTGTGTTCCTTGCTGCTTCTGCAAAGAGTTTCTCCTAAAGCAGGAAATTCGTGAATCTTTCATGAATTTGAAATAATTTCATGAATTCTTTAAATGTTTCTGCACTCTGCAACAATCTTTAACGAATTTGAAAGAATTTCACGAGATCTTTAGATGTTTCTTTCTTCTGCAGCAATCTTTCATGAATTTGAAAGAATTTCACGAGATCTTTAGATGTTTCTACCTTCTGCAACAATCTTTCACGAATTTGAAAGAATTTCTTTGAATTCTTCAAATGTTTTTGCCTTCTGCAGCTCTAACTCCTCAATCTTTTGAGCGTATTGCGCTCTGCTTTCTCGTGTGTGCTTTCTACGACGATCTTTTGAGCGGATGGCAGACTACAGATTTCTCTCCAGGCTTTGTGAAGAATCTCGTGTCCTATGCTCTCGTTCACAATGTAAGCTCTGTGTTGTTGAGGATTGGGTTGCTCTCCAGACTGTGTGAAGAGGCTTACTATTGAAGCTCTGATACCATGATAAAATGTGAAGCAAAGAATACAGAGAAAGAGCAGAGCAAAAATAGAATTCAGTATATTGGGAATGCAAGTGAAAGAGTACTATGAGAAAAGGGAAAATAGCTGAGCTAAATAGGCTCAAGCAAATCAAGAACACAAACAAATGATAGTGCAGCTGGCTAGGACAGCTGGCAGTGTACAGTCAGACTGTTGAGGTTACATTATATTTAACATGTGTGCCTAGTGTTCGAGTAAGATGCGTATTTCAAACTGTCTTATTATTTCAGTTTCATATGATTGTACATTGAAGATATACAATGTCTAATTAAATCTCTATTGGATGTACCAGTTCCAACATAGACCTTGGTTGTTGACAATGTTAAGGAGTTTGTTTATTTTGGAGGCCCTTTTGCGGTTGTTTCTCCATAATTCTTCAATTAAGTATTCATTTTTGTCTTGTTTGAGGCATTGAGAAGAGCATTTTTCTCTCTTCCCAACTATTGGTTGCATGCCATATTTGATGTCTTTTTGAGATTCTTGTTTTTTCTCATGAGTTGGATCAATTATGAAATGAGATTCCTCACTTGTACATGGGTACCTAACATGGCCTTGTTTTTTGGGAGCCATATTGAGGATTTTTGTCCATGATAGTTATTTATGGTACCTCTCATTCTCCATCTTTGAGTAGTGGATTTTGTGTCACTCATGCAAATAGTTTTAGGAGTGTAACTAGGGATTTGTCTCCATGTACTGCCTTGTTTCGCAGTCTCTTAAAGATCAGTGCTTTGGAATGTTTCTTGCTTAGGTTTTTTTACATCTTTTTCTCCTTTAGCTCGTACTCCATACTTTAGTTATCAGTTGTGACATCCATTGCCATCATATTTTCCACTCGGTTCAACATTGTGGGGGGATGTTGTTCAATGCTTCCTTGGGTGATTATTCATGCTTCACTGTTTTTGTTCGACATCAATTATTTTTAAGAGTGAGCCTCATATCGAGAACCATTCCTATTTTGAATCAATGGTCGCAGTGGCTAGTAACTCGTGCATTCTGAAGAGATGGATTGGCGTCCATAAGGACACTCATTTTATGATGTTTTTTGTTGATTGTACATGAGTACCTCATCTAGATTTCTGATTCGGGACTCCTTTCATAGGATCGGTCTCTTTTATTGAGAAGTTTGAAACTTGGATTTCTTACATGAATCTTTGATGGCGTTGGAAGCTTGGGGTTAACTGGCCCTCTTTAGATTTTTTTCCATACTTCCTGTTAGGAGTTCTTAGCATCCATGGGCCTCATTGCTCCTTTGATTTTTGATGGTGTTTTCTCATGTTCGAAGCCTTGTTTTGGTTCTTCACTGGCACCTATTTTTGAATAATTTATGTGATGGTTGTTAGTGTTTTCCATTCTCATACCTCAGCAACCAATCCTCTTTTTCTTCATAATTCAACCATGTTCTTTGAGGTTACTTGGCTCTCTTCTTTAGAGTTTTAGTCATGATTCCCGATTGATATTTCAACCTCTGTGGGCCTCATGTTCTTGCATTTCAATGCATATTTGTTGGATCTTCTTTAGTTTCAGCTCCAATGCCATTTTCAACACTGGAATTTTTCTCTCTTTTGAAGAGGAGCTTTTTCCTACGGGTTTTTCTCATTTTCTCCAATTATGAGAGTTTGTACATGGGTACCTTATCAAGCCTTGTTGTCAGGACCCATATTTCTTCTTCTTTTTCCCTCCCTACATTTCACTTATGAGGTGGTGTTGGTGTGTTTGTTTAGATTGTATCTATTTATAAACATATGACAACTCTATGAGTTAATCTCACATAGATGCTTTCAATTGCCCAACTAATCTTAGGTGTTTGTTGGGCCTCCTCAATCCTATAAATTGAGGAGCTCTCCTTGTAATTAATCAATCAGATATAGAAGAAATTGTCTTTCTATAGCTAGTCGATATGGAGTTTAAGCTCCTGTATGTAATGTCCCCCACCTCTTAGAGAGGTGATGAGGAGACTCAGTGGCCTGGGCACCCCCACTAGGTCATAGTCTCACACTAAGGGGGAAAGTAAAATAGACTAAAGTTATATTTTTAAGTTGACTTGAGAAAGGAAAAGGAGTAAAGGAGTAAAATATAACTCAACAGAAGAATAGAAGATTAACCCTGGGAGTTAACCTAACTCAACAGAGAATCAGAAGGGAAAACTATAAGTAAGAGGTTGGGGTGCACCTATGAGCCATTCGGATTTTGGTATATTTCTTGTTAGTGCTCTTGAGCATTCAGTTTGGGGGTTTGCTGTACAAACCCTTGTGAGCAACTCAGTGGTGAAATATCCACTCA